>SZYD01002101.1:0-66174 GCA_009363875.1 Mikania micrantha | reverse complement strand
TGACCCAATGAGTCTCGGATCCAAACATCGATCCATTTACCATCAGGGGTATCCTTGTCTGGAGTTGGTAAAATGAAGTCTCAGAAGACTTGACTTTCCAGACTGTGTTTTTGTTGAAATAATTTTTCAGGTAAATGGATGATGACTTTGCTTGATTGACATTAATAACTTTGGGAACATCCAAGTTCACCACATTCTCTTTGCCCCTGTCCAAATGTTTACTCTGTTTGAGTTGTTTGGGTTTTTCAGCTTTAACTTGTTTGACAACATGCTGATGTTGTGTCTTGGTGATGCAACTTTCTGTCTCATCAACTGAGGACAAAATCTGACAATGTGTCCAGGTGCACCACATTTAAAGCAAACTTGTTACCCTTTTTATGAAAATGTTTTAGTTCAGAAAAAGATTTCTTTTGTGGTTTAAAGACATTTGTTTTAGACTTGTTCTGATTAAAACCAAACCCTTTTCCCATTAGACACAAGATTGTCAATCTTGTGTGACATACAAACTTCATTCTCTTTTGAAGCGTTCACAAAGCTTAAAGCTTGATAGATTTTAGAAGATGAGATTGGACCACCTTTCATGACTATAGGTGTATGATTCTGAGCAACAACACAATCAGATGAATTGTCAGATTCATCCTCAGAATCTGAGACCCAATCTTCAACAATTCCTTCCACAAAAGATTCCTCTGACAACGAGGAACCCTCATCAGTAATCATCCCAATTGGATCAATTACTAATGGAGTTATAACTTGGAAATCTTTAACATCTTTGTCATCTGGTGAATTGACAAAGCTATTTAAGATTTGTGGAGGACATTGTTGATAGCTCACATTTCCCTTACCCTTATGATTAGTACCCTTACTGATCATGTGCTCAATGATATATGAGGAGCTTTCATAGCTCTTTAGCTTTTGACCTAAGGTCTCATAGTCACACTCGACTATGGCTAACTTCTTCTTTATCTCATTGATGGTATTGAGATAAGAAGTGATAGCATCTTGCTTGTTCAGAACAGCAATCTTAGCCTCATGAAGTTGTCTGTTTAAAAGTTCAATTTTAGCTTGAAAATCTTTTTCATTATATTTTAAAACTTTGTTTGCCTCAATACATTAGTTGAGATCACTGATCAAGTCAGCATTATGTTCTGATAAGCAAGGACCTTGCTGTCAAGGTCAACATAGTTAAAACATCTAGAATAAGAAGATGAACATTCATCAGATACCTTATCTGACTGTGAAGTTGCAGCAGAAGAAGCAGGTTCTTCAAGATCAGCATCATAATCAGCTTGAGTGTTTGAGTCTAACAAGCTTTCTGAATCTGAACCAGATGTTTCTTTTATCTTGATATGTGCTTCTCCATAAGTGCTCTCTTCACTTGAATCATCTATCTTCTGAATCTCTGCAACACATGCTCTATCATGTCCCCCCTGTTTAGAATTGAATCTGAAATCCCAATTTTCACCTTCATCTTGTGGAACCATCAATGCCTTGCTTGTATTTGAAGAACCAGCCTGAGCAGGAGAGTCAATAGGAAAAGTCTTCTTTCTGGATTTATTGTAGAAGACTTCTGATGCTGAAAAGGATTCTTGTTCCCTGCTTTCCTTGGTTGCTTACACTGTCTTGCTAAGTGACCCTTCTCCCCACAATTGTAGCAAGTGACATATGCCATGTCAAATCCAAACTTAGACTCCTTGTTCAGATTTATGTCTTTGCATGTTCTTTTCACAAACTCCTTGGCTCTCCTTACAGCACTAGCTAGAGCCCACATGATATCTAGTCTCTCCATATTATCTAGGTCTAACTCAGAATAATCATCATTGGTCAGATAAGGATTGCCAATCTGCCCAGCTACTAAACCATCATAGGAGCTGACAAGAGTAGACAAAAGACCCATGTGCTCCTTGGCAATCTCTACAGTCACTTTATCAAAATTATCTGTCTTCAGACTGGTGACAGGTTGATGATGTTCTTTCTGAGAGCTGGATGAGGAGGAAGACTGACTGAAATGAATCTGATTGGAAGATGGAGCTTCAGTAGTCTGAGAAACAAAAGCAGTCTTCAGTGGAGCATGGGATGAGGCTCTCTCTACAGTAGGAGTAGAATAAACAGTGAAGGATTGTCACAACCCGAGCCGGCGGGCTAGATCAACTTTCCCGTCGGGCGGAAAGTTCTCGGGGAGCGATATCGTTTGATAATCAAAATGATCAGATTGTTTACATAGCACATGATATATAAATGAGAAATGCTAACATGACAATGAAATAGAATTACAAAGTTAAATTGCATTGTTTCCTCATAATTTAACTAAGTAAATCTAACCAAAAGAATCAATGAGTTTATATCTTGTAACCGTACAAGATTCACAAAAGATGATTCATTTTTTTGTCATTCCAAAAGTATGAACACACAAAATGTAGCTAGGTCTTTTAAAAAGTCCCCTAGCTATGTTCTTGAATACTGGTGACTAAACCTGTTCGTCACCTGAGAAAACATGCATTTCAACAAAGTCAACACTAGGTTGGTGAGTTCATAAGTTTGATAATTGAAAACCTTGAATTGTTTACATACACAATCACATTGTCATACTTGTTACTTGTAAGTTGTTTGATTCACCCGTTCACACAATGGCCGCTCCATAGTTTATTTACAAGTTGTATTTCATCCTATTAGTTATGCTTATATATAGGGCTTATGTAGGGGAACAAGCCTTAGCCAGCATCCCACCACGTAACTAATAGAACTCCACACTACTTGCAATACAACTATAGATATTCATTATCATTTCACCTGTTCATCCCATTTGTTACCCACCCGTGTGTCATATGTGGAATAATATGTGGAGAGGGGTTTAGTTATCAAACGGAAGTATTGATACACCCTCAATGTATTAAGGAAGTTAGATTAATTTAATCTGGTCCTTGATATTATTCGGTTGCTTATGGGGTTAACTGTTAATCACTTTTAATAATGAGAGTGTTGGTTGTTCTCAACTTGAACTGCATAGAGCCTAAAAGGAATCCATTGCAATCCTCACATAATCAGATTACAATGCATCCGATTTACCTCTACCATTTTTTGTTACCGTAGGCCTCATCGAAACTATTACTAGAAATAGGACATGAAGGAAAATAAATTCCTCAGTCTACAAGTCAACAGGAAACGATGGATTAATTACAATTATAACTGCAGATTAATATCACCATGTGTTGCTTACCAGACCCTGACTGTTCATCGCCCTGTCACCTGTCATACGTTACCGGCCAATGATGATTACGATCAACATACTAGCCCTACAAGCTAGAGGTTTGTAAAACCTATGGTACCACTATGCTATCGTCGGTTTAGTCACGTCAAACTAACTGGTCAGCGATTTGTGAAAGCGACTTACAATGATCAACTTGAATACACGGCACATGATTGAAATGATATCATACAGACGGTTCAATAGTAATCAATTGTATTGTGTTCACCAATGTTGTGTGTTCTCAATGTTGTGTGTTCTCGTTGTGGTTAACAAAATTAAATAAGAACTTGTCTTATTACATTATGTTAATTATTGTGTGAATGATGTTATCATGAAGTTACAATATCATAATTATCATTCCTTGTTGTTCCATATAGTCACCTTTTGTCACTAAGATGTGGTAAGACCTGGTCTTACTACACTTAGTCGACTCTAGTGGTGCATGATACTTGTTTCATGTTATCTTGTAATACGTGCCAAGTTGTAAGCTAAGTGTTATAAGAACTTGTCTAGTTACACTTAGTTAACTCTGTTGTTGAATGATATTATGAAGATATATTATCTTCATATCATTCATGTGTTTTGTTGTTGTTGTCATCATGTTCACCTATGATTATCTCAATGTTTGTTCTTGTAGGAATAACTAAGTGTTGTAAGATATAATCTTACAACTATGTTATTCTATTATGTTGATGAGTTATGAAGGTATATTATCATATTCATCTTAGTTGTTCCTATCATATCATGATCATACAAGCATGCATACAATGATAAACGATAATAAGTCAAGCAATATTATCTAATCAAAGTATAAGCAACATGCTAAACTAAAACTTTTAAATAAATAAAAGTTAAGCATGTTTCTCAGCCCCGAGAGTTTAAAATCAGTTAATATTAGAAAAGGGGCGTATGAACTCTCCTTGTAGTAGTTGTGGTTGACTTAGCTTAAACAAGAAATGCACGCGCTCGTTGTTGTACTGGAGGTTGTTTTCACGATCCTGTATTGATTTCACGTTGTATGTAACTTGTCAGCATATGTTATAGAGATTTGTGTGTGTATGTGTTAGCCCTGTAGTTGGCTAACACTCCTCGGTATTGGTCATTATTCGGCCCTGTGTACTTGTTAAGGTTTTTGATGGCACTTAACCCAATTAGGTTAAGGTTAATATACTTGCCCATTTGTTCTATGTCCATTTGCTTTGATATCATAACCAAGTAATTCTAAGCATAAAACTTAGCTTTAAGTTAAAGGTTAATAACCCTTAACATCTTGTAACTTAGTTTTTGTATCAACATTTTTCAATTTATCTTGGCACCTTGCAAATCATTTGTTACAACCTACGTGGCCAGGATCAAGCTCTTAGTCATATAGAACGAATCTATATGAGTTGAAAACATGTGGATATTATTTGAAATATCCCAATTTAAACATTAAATTTTACAGCATAAATCAAGTAAATGTTGAGGAAGCTTGTACAAAATGTTAAATTGTTTAGACATCGCATTAACTAACACAAAATGTTCAAAAGTGCTCTTAATGCATGCTTGACTCTTCCTAAGTTTCCTTAAGTGCAATCCTATACTCTTATGCATGCTGAGTACCTAACATGCTTAAACGTGTCAACAATAAAGTTGGTAAGTTCACAGATTTATATCAAAAGCAAAGTAGAGAAACCAGTTTTCCGTATAATATGCTGTTTATTAATGTTTATCGAGCCCGAAGCTACAAGTGTCAGTTGCGTCACTACCGAACTAGACATGTTTGCTCTTGCCTCCGCCATGTATATCGTAAAAACAATGGGGACGGGTTAAGATTACACGCGTCCTGACCTCTAATCAATATTAGCGTCGCGTGGGGTTCATCACACCTAATAGTACTATCTAAGCTCACCTCGTTGCATACACATTAACGACATGACTGTGCGAGGAATTTGTTATGATATACAACACTTAATGTTTGATTCCAATAATCCAGCAACCATACAATATGTTAATACAAATAGTTTTCCCAGTTTATTGACCCAGATGTTGGTCAACAATGTTTGTACCCAATTTTCGTCAAATATGTTTGTCAAAACGTTTATCAAATGTGTTTGACCAAAGTGTTTGTGTCACACCCCCAAATTTTAACTAACGGAATCATACGGTTTGGGACGTGACAAACCAGGATCTCAGATCATTAGACATAGTGAAGACCTCTATATGCTTTTCAAACATAACTTTGATCTAAAACTGTAATATCAAAGTTCTAACGTTGCGGAAGCGTTTTTAAAACAATAAAAAATGTAACGGTTTGAAAACTGTAAATTATAAGTCAAAATATAAATGTCCAAATTCAAAACACAAGAATTAAAATATGCATGCGACTCCATATCCTAGTCCATGCTTGCTTGTTCTTGTACCTTAACACCCTGAGAAAACATGTAAATCAAGTCAACACAAAGGTTGGTGCATACACAGGTTTGTTTAATCATAAATGTTTGAAACAACTGTTTGAAAAGAAATGTTTGCAGATAACATAGTCACACATGCATAGTCATGATAGCTAGTCATTTGTACTATTTACATAAGCGGTCGACACCGAAGCTGACTGTTTGAATGTAATTTGCCTTTCCCACTATTGTCTAGCACAAACAATAATAATGTGAATTGGCTAGTCAAACACCTGCGTAGACCTACAATCTACCAAGTGAGGTTTGTCAAACCTAATAGATCTATTTCCAACTACCACGCTTTGCACTACGGCAAACTAAACGGTTCGATATGTAAGGATTTGTAATGTTATGTTCGCACTTAATCTAAACAACTAACTCATGCAAGTGATATGTATCTACAATGTTTGTTGCACATGTTTTCTCCCCCAAAATAGTTAAAATAAGAAAAGGGGTCGTGTACGCACCTTTGATAGCAAACAAAATGATCAACACACGTGAAACTGCGCAAGTAAACCTCTTCGAAGAATCTGTTTTTTAACAATAACGTTGTGTTATTTGTAATGTCAATTTGTGTTTGTGGTCTTATACGTGTCAACACACGTATATTAAGTCATTTGAAACATTCATATCAAAGTACGTATAGTTTCGAGTTTGTTTCTTTAAGTTGCACACGATATCGTTTTAATCACGCGTATACGCGATTATAATTTCGAGTCAAAATATAGATTTTATTGTTTCATGACGTTCGGAATTCCATTTCGGTTCCAACGCCTTTTGAACGGGTTAAATCGGAGCTAGAACGAGTAAGATATGATCAAAATACAAAAGTTGGTTTCAATTTCAAAAAAAAAACAGTGGAGCATGGTTTCGAATCCACGACCTCCTGGAGATGCACCCTAGACTCAAACCATCTGCTCTGCTTCGAATTTGGTTAACAGAACTCCCATGTTAATTGTTTTAATCAAAAGTTGACTGGTCCCCTTTTGCTTCATAACCTGAACCCAATGACATCAAATTGACCCACGATTTGAACCCACCCGAGCCTGAAACCATGGGGCTTTCGTTCCCAGGACTCAGTCGAGTCTTTCCATGGTTTTAATTCGAAAAATTAACCATTATAACCCAATTAACCGGGTATCAACATGTTCGAACTCGAGTTCCTCATTCTCAATTCAAATTGGTTGAATTGATAATCCAACATTCTTAAATTCGTATGGTTTCTATTACACAGAGAATGTTTAATTTAAAAAAAATCAAACCCAGTTATATCGAAATCCCCAATTCTATTAAATCGACTAACCCTAACAATCAAGATCATTAAATTCGTTGTTATCTTATGAAATTGATAAAGTGTTTTCAATCAACAGAGAATTTCGAAACTCTCTGTCATGTCTGATTTAAGTATAGAATTCGTTTAAACCAAAAATCCCCAATTCGTTCTTCATTAGAAACCCTAGAACTATAAATCCATTAATTCGTTGTTGCATGATCCAAATGACTTGGGATTTTCGTTTAACACATGATTTCGAATCTTTCTGTAACAGTTAATTTGATTTTCGAACCCACCCCGATCAAAACCCCTAAAATAGTTTAACCAAAGAACCCTAATACTCGACCTTGAACAATTCGATAAAATTAGATGTTTAATTCATAGGGATTTCATTAACCTGAACATTTCAAAATTGTTTATGTAATTTAATTTGATTATTCTCATCTTTTTGGTTGAAACCCCCAAATTGTCTCAACCGATGAACCCTAGTAATCGGCATGTACAATTCGAAGTTAGAACCCGAAATTGACTTAGGGTTATGCTTAATCGGTTTACGTTGTGTAGGAATAGGTTTTTACCTTGTTCGATCTCAGTTCAGTGGAGTTCGACTCTTAGCTTGGGGTTCGGCCGCCCACGATCCAATTCTTCTATCTAAGGTCTCTGGAATCGATAGATGTTGTGCAAAGCCTTCTAATGATGCCGACTAAGGTTTATGAAATTCTGATTTGATGTATTTCGATTCGATTATACCGATTTGATAATGGTTAGAAACGGTTTCGAGTTTTGGTTATCTTTCTGGTTTAATTCGACTAATTAATTTGTCAATAACGTATGTTAGCTGTTACTGATCATCAAATTGATGATTACAACTGTTTAAATTTTGTTATTACTTGGTTTTTAATGAAAAATTCGAATTCAATTGATTATCAAGGTCGAATTTTGACTTCTAAGGTCAAAATTAAGCCTATTATGTAATTACAAATTCAATCCTTACATTTTAAGTGTTTTATAAACTTGTTTTGTTCAATATTAGTCCTTGTAGTTTGTTTTTGTTTAATTCCGTATCGTTTCGGTTAGTTTTCGGTTACCGGAGTTAGCCCGAAATGTCGGATTGTCACATCATCCCCTTGTTGTAGGAATTTTCGTCCCGAAAATTGTTAAATGTTAGAAGTAGTTAGGAAACTACTTGTGGGTTTCAAATTGTACGTGCTAGTGCGATGTCTGATCATTCTGTGTGCTTGTGTGTACTCACACACAAGGTTCGATGTTTGTAACATCACACCTAAGTGTGATCGTTTTAAATTCAATGTTTGTGTGCACACCTGTTTATGCACCTAACTGTGTATGTTTGTGTTTGATCATATTGTGCTATGTAATCTTGCATATAATGAGTGTTTGCAACTGTTTGTACTATGTAACCTCGCACATAGCAAATGTTTGGAAGTAATCCTGTCTGTACTACCATAACATGTAACATATGAAATGTAGCACATAAAATGTAATGTAGCACAAATGTTTGTAACAAAACCAATTGTATAAAATGTTTGTGCTTACAGTTTGAAATCTGAAGTGTTGATGTGTGAAGCATCACGTCATCCCCTTGTTGAAGGAAATTTCGTCCCGAAATTTAGTCTTCGCAGTGTTTGCAGTTGTTGTTTTGAACAGATGAGGATACTTCTTCATCATTTGATCTTCCCTTTCCCATGTGAATTCAGGTCCACATCTTGAATTCCACCAGAATTTGACTATCGGAATCTTGCTTTGTTTGAGCTGTTTGACCTCTCGGTCCATGATTTCAGCTGGTTCTTCAATGAACTGTAACTGTTCGTTCACCTGTATTTCTTCAAGTGGTACCACCAATGTTTCATACAAAAGACATTTCTTTAAGTTCGAAACGTGAAAGACATCATGAACTCCGCTAAGTTCATCCGGTAATTTAAGCTGATACGCTACCGGACCAATCCTTTTCAGGATTTCAAGAGGTCCTACATAACGTGGGCTAAGCTTCCCGCGCTTGCCGAATCGTATCGCACCTTTCCAAGGTGATACCTTTATGTCACACCCCGAGCCGGCGAGGTAGGATCGGGTTTCCCCGTCGGGAGGAAGTTTCCCGGGGCGCGATATCATGAGTGATAATCGTGATGATCAGATTGTTTACATTGCACATGATATAATTGAGAAATTCTAAATAGAATAGAATTACAAAGTTAAATTACATCAGTATCGTTTATAATTTAACAATGTAAATCTACCATCAACATCATAAATATACTATCTTGTATGTACGCAAGATATACAAAATATATTGTATAATGATGTTCCCAAAAGTATGCAGGTCCAAAATACTAAGTCTTCTATCTGAAGTCCTAGTCCAAAAGTAATGACTTCTTACTTGACCTCTTCGTCACCTGAGAAGTCATGCAAAAAGATCAAGTCAACACATGGTTGGTGAGTTCATATAGTTTAGTTATTGAAAAATAGACTCGTGAACCTTTTAAGTAAAACCTTAACCTCATTAACATCACATGTATCATCCAGCTCGGTATGCTTATATATAGGGCATACCCCTGAGTCGAGCCTACGACCCGCCCAGACGCCATCCCACCACATACTAAGCCGCATAGGACATTGGTGTTAATGATAATTAAGCATTTTACCTACCATTCTCTTCTATGATCATCTGAGATTGAAAGCAATAAGTATATAGTTTGAAACACATGATAACATTGATAACCTCTTCGGTAACAACCTTAACCTCATTAACATCACCTGTATCATCCAGCTCGGTATGCTTATGTATAAGGCATACCCTTCAGTCGAGCCTACGACCCGCCCAGATGCCATCCCACCACATACTAAGTCGCATAGGACATTGATATTAATGATAATTAAGCATTCTTACCTACACTCACTTCTATGTAAAAGACTTGATTTCCACAATTTGAAATACTTTGATTTCCTGGGTTCGCCATGTCTTCATGATTTCCCAAAAACGATTGTAGAAACATAACATTAAATGGTTAAATACATTAATAAATAATCATTTAATTACAACTAAGACATGATGATTGGGCCTTATTTGACTCAATCAATTAGACTTAGTTGTTGGTGGTTGTCTAAGTTGTACCCTCTCACACGTGGCCCATATCAGGCATGACCCACAAGGAATCTACCTGTATGCGTCGGGAATTTCATTATTTGCCCATATCAGCTTGACCTACTGGTCTACTGTATGCGTCGGGACTTTAGGATATCCGTTGCTTTATGATCTTCTTGATTTCCTTGATTCCATCTAATAGTTTAAGTTATTGCCCATGTAGCTTAACTACAAGAGTCTACTACTGTGACGGGACTTTTCGTGTGTTACATGTGGTCTTGATTTACATAAAACTGGCAACTCACCTTACTTTAGGTATTAATGATTCACACATGGTTATGATTCCCATGATTCACTTGATTTCACAATGATTATAGATTTTGATTAGGATCCTTAGTTTTCTGATCACACACTGGATTAGATTCCTTTGTATTTGATCTTTAGATTTGGTTCTTTCGATTTCACTTTGAATTTAGATTCTTGAAATTGAACTTGATGGACTAAGGGTTTCTTTAGAGTTGTAGAATTTAGGTATTACTCCTAAGAGTAATTTAATTAACTTGTTAGTTAATTCGGCATAGAGATTTCCTAAACATAAGTCTAGGATTATGAACAAACATTTATATATACCACATATAATAAATAAAGCATTAAAGTAAACAATTTAATTAAAACAGTTTACGCATGCTTCTCAGCCCCGCGTTTTAAAACAAAAATGTTTAGAAAAGGAGCAATGAACTCACCTGTGTTGCTCTGTATAGAATTACCACAAAATGCGCGCTCGTTGTTGTACCCTAAGTATCTTCAGTACCTGAGTTGTTTTAAGAGAATCGAATACTATAAGTATCTATAATACACGTTGGGTCTAAGGTTTGGTCTTGATGTGTAACTAAGTGTCCTAGATTACTAAAGTGCTTCTAAGATTTCATCTAACTAGACTAACCTTATTACCCATTAGTAACCCATATTCCCAGATTAATCATAATATGTTCTTGATTATCATGTTTTTAAAGTAACTCATTTTAAGTTAAACATTAATTTAGAAAATCATTTATTTTAATCGAAGTAGTTTACAAATTAATTTATGCTATTAAAACATGTTTAATTTATTTGAAAGAATGTTTAACACATGATGGGTTTAGAATAAGCCCATTGGGTCAACCTTGGCCCAATTATTTAGCTTTTGATTGTCCATGGATCCTTTGATCTCTCATGTGTATAACCCACTCTAGGTAACTCGAATGAATCGCCTATTGTAGTTATAGGTTCGTATGACATTACTAAATATTAGATGTTAACAATAAATTAACATTCACATACTTAAACTTTAGTTTGATTCTCAATGAATTCTCAATGTTTTAAACAAAAATGATATCCACCACCCATGTTCGGATGTAAATAAGGTTTTGAGAAAACTTTTCATTAATCAAAACCAGAACCCATGCTTACATGTAAATCTATGTTTGTTTCCTTGATAACACCTAATTGAGTGCATGCCATGAAATCCTAATATTCCCATGCACACACAAACCTTCATGATTGCATGTTATTACGTGGTCCATTAAGCATCCCATGTTCATTAACCTTAATTGATGGTCCTAACCCCAAACACTTATTCGCAAGGGACATGACCGAAACAAGTTAGCCGAACAAGGCTCCACCCTATCGAATGGCTTAGCCCGACTAGGTTGTGGCCGAATGGAGTGTCATGGCCGAATAAAAGACTGCCAAATGAGTGCTTAAATGAAGGGATCCATTCGCAGGAAGCTTGGCAAAATGAAGGCAGATCGAATGAACCTTTGCTGAATGAAGGTGAGTCGAATGGCTGCTGGCCCGAACGTGTATAGCCGATCGAATGTGTATATGCCGAATGGCTTTGGCCGTATGTGGAGGGGTTGAATGAGTGAAGTGGAGAATAGGGGGGCCGCATGAGTACTGGGTGAAAGAGATCTCGGCCGAAAGTGGTTGGGTTTGGTGATTGCTCTTTCGGCCGAATGGGGTTCAAACCTCATTCGCTGGGCTGATGATATTGTCATTCGGCAACCATGAAGTGGCACAAAGGCAGCCACGATTTCGACTCAACAACTAGGGATCTAGGTGGGTATTGTTCCCAAATCAACCTAAGACACTATGGTGCAATTCCTACGGTTTTAGAAGGAGCTTAGGCCGATTACAAGGGAGGGTTCGATCTAAGGTTTTCAAAACCCTAAAATCGCAACAAAAACGGATTTTTACCTCGGATTTGCTGGTCAACAACACAGATCCTTTGTACTTCTATGATCCTCATGTGATGGTGGTCGTTTAGACACCAAAAACACACGATTTCGTGAAGAAATGGAAGAGATCTTGCTATGGTCTGTAGAGAGAGAAAGAAGAGATAGAGAGAGGAGAACGAAATTGAGGGTTATGGTGGCTGGTTGGTGGTGGTAGATGAGGCTTGAATGCCTCATTAAATGAGGGGTAAATACTCGGGTTCGTTCGGTTTCGCGTGGTTTCGCGTAAAAACGTCGATTTCTCGCCGTTTTCGTAACGAAACGATCCGGTTTTTAAAATAAAGGTTATAAAATTATTTTAGGTTGTGATTCCTAATAAATTAACTAAATATCTTTTATTTATTTTAAATTTTCAGAAATAATAAATTTACGGTTTAAAATCGAATCGTACGGTTATCGCGCGTATTCGTTCGAATCGTCATCCGTACGAACACGGCGATATCTTTAATTTTCAATATTGTTTTCTAATTATTGGATATCATTCAGAACGTTAAACTTCCAGATTTATTCGTACAGATCGTCACCTATACGAATAATCCGTTGGTTTAGCATTCACGTAACAACATCCATATTGTTTTGTTCAGTAAAGCCTCACATACGTTTATACATAATAGAATCCTAACACATAATCACATGATGGTTCTGTATCGTCAGATAAATATCTGACTGATGAACCATAATTCTGAGCTTTGATTCTCTGAACTGAATCTGAACTGTGCTATGATACATGTAATGACAATGATATACGAATGATAACTGAAATATGTACCTGATTTACTGTTCATTTACTGTGGAGATCACTGTTCCGGTGACATTTCCGGCACTGATGTTACACTTTAGAAGAACTCGGTCTCCTACTTGAAATTCCAACGGTTTACGATGTTTGTCAGCGTAACTCTTTTGTCGATCCCGGGCCGCTGCCATACGGTTCCGGATCTGAACTATCTTTTATAGTCGTTTCGTGTACTAATTCAGGACCTGTAATCTGACTGTCACCAATTTCAGCCCAACAAACCAGTAAACGACATTTACGACCGTATAAAGCTTCAAATGGTGCCTCTTGAATACTCGTATGATAACTATTGTTGTAAGAGAATTCCACTAACGGTAAGTGGTTTTCCCAGCTATCACCAAAATCAATGACACAAGCTCGTAACATGTCGTCGAGCGATTGGATTGTACGTTCACTCTGACCGTCAGTTTACGGATGATAGGCAGTACTCATGTCTAAACGAGTTCCCAATGACTTATGGAGTGATTTCCAAAAGTTTGAAGTGAATCGGGCATCCCGATCTGATATGATTGAAATTGGTATGCCATGTCGTGCTACCACTTCCTTGAAGTAAATGCGAGTCAGTTTCTCCATCTTGTCGGTTTCCTTAAATGCGAGGAAATGTGCAGATTTCGTTAATCGATCGACAATTACCCATATCGCGTCACAACCACTTGGTGTACGGGGTAACTTAGTAATGAAATCCATCTAAATCTGTTCCCATTTCCACATAGGTATTTCTGGTTGTTGCAGTAAACCAGATGGTTTTTGATATTCAAATTTGACTTTAGAGCAAGTCAAACATTTGCTAACGTACTTAGCAATGTCGGCTTTCATGTTGGGCCACCAATACAGTGCCTTTAAGTCATGATACATCTTGTCTGACCCTGGATGGACTGAAAATCTAGACTTGTGTGCTTCATCCATCACGAGTTCCCTTAGACCACCATGCAAAGGTATCCAAAGTCTATTAATGAAACAACGAGTTCCATCAGGCATGACATCTGTAAAGACTAATAAAGGCTTATGCTCACCAAACTTTTTATTTTGTCTAAGTATTGGTGCTACAAAGACTAACAGCCCTCGGAAGGAAGAAGTTACTCTTTGGAAGCAACACTGCTTCCGAAGGATAACTTACTCCTGCCGAAGGTTGTACAAGACAATTGCATCTGAAAGCTCAGCGCTTGGAAGATTCAGACCTTCAGAGCTTCCAAAGACTTAAAGCTTCCGAAGATTCTCCTTTGCACCAGTGATAAAGACAAGGACTTTCGAGGTTTATCCTCTGACAAAGACTGTAGCTGATTACTTTCTCAGTACAAAAGGGACTGACACAAGACATTCTGGTCTGATTAAATACAAAAAGAACATACCGAAAGTCAGACAGCACCTTACTTCCCTTCCTCAGCATTAAATGCAAAAGAATATTTGAAGCCTTGAAGATCAACAACATTAAATGTCTTTTGTATTTAGCTAGTCTTTGTAAAGTCAATGTCTATATTTGTAATAATTGTAAATGAGAGTCTTAGCCTGTTAAGACACTCTGTATACTAGAATAAGCTTTACTTTATGTACTTGTCCATTATACCCAACTTGTATTCCTACGTGTATACGGTTGTAGCCTTGGCTATATAACCTCTCATTGTAAAGTCTGTAAGTGTGCTTGTTCGTTTACACTTGTAATACTTTGAGAGAAATATATCTTTGAGCAATAATTTACTCTTGTGTTCTTACTACTTATTCAAAGATTACTTGTTCATCTTTCAAGTATTTGTGAGATCCTTCTAATAGATATTCCGCATCTATTAGATTAATTGTGAGAATATCTTGTATTAGTGTTGTTTGAGTCAAACAACCCGATCCAACAAGTGGTATTAGAGCCTTGGCTCTTAAACTTAAGTGACTAACCATCCTTAAGTTACAAGTTGTAAATCTTCTTACATCTCACTACTACGAATCTCATAATCTGTTTGTTTGTTCAAATGGCTACATTAAACAAGCATGATACAGAAAATGGGACACTTAACAAGCCACTGATGTTCACCCCTGATGACTTTGATACTTGGAAAGTCAGAATGGAAGGGTTTATCAGGAATCAAGACTTCAAACTCTGGAAGTCTGTTCTTGAAGGTCCCTACATTCCTACAATTGCTGCTGCTGGAGCCAGTGGAGCTGCTGTACCAAAGGATCCATCCATGTATTCGGATGAGGATTATAAGAAGATAGAAGTGGATTCAAAGGCACTCTGGCTCATCCAGATGTCGATCCCCAACTCTATTATACATGCATTCAAGAAATGCAAATCAGCTAAGGAGTTGTGGAACTCTCTACAGCAGATGTATGAGGGTTCGGATGATGTCAAGGAAAAGAAGAAAGATATGCTAAAACAGAAGTTTGAAAACTTCTGCCATGAAAACAATGAGAACATGTCTTCTCAGTACCTAAGGTATGTCCAACTTGTAGATGAGCTAACCACTGCAGGGGTAATGCTGGATAATCAAGATGTGCTCAGAAAATTTTTGAGATCTCTTCCAAAGGCTTGGAACATCTATTCAGTCACCATCAGAAGAACTGAAAACTTGAAGACACTGACTCTGGGAGAGTTATTTGGTATCTTAAGTGCATATCAAATGGAGATTGACTCTCAGGAATCAAAACCATCAACTTCATTTCCTTCAGGTTCAGCTGCATTGTATGCACCTGCTCAAAATTCATCCTTTCAGAGTTATCAGCCTGTGTTTCATTCAACTGCACAACCAAGCCAACCCTACACCACATATTCTGAAACACCCACACCATCAAGTTCAAATACCAATCTCTTTGCACAACCTATTCCTTTGATTACCTCTGGCCCAGGAGCTTTACTAGCTGAAGAAACAAACTATTTTCAGTTATGTCAAGAATATCTGGAAGGAATTCCTGCTGATGATTTAGAAGAAATGGACATCAATTATCAGCTGGCCATGATTTCTTTCAGGGCAAAGAAATTCTATCAGAGAACAGGGAGGCAATTTAAGAAACATAACATGAAGACCGGTTTTGGACTGGATAAATCAAAACTTAGATGCTACAACTGTCAGCAGTTTGGGCATTTTGCAAGAGAATGCAAAGCACCAAGAAATCAGCCAACAACAGGGGAACGACAAACCAACCAGCAAGTAACAAATCAAACCATCAATGCAAATGTGGCTGAGCATCATGATTTTTTAGATTGGAGCTTTCAAGCAGAAGATGCATCAATCTCAAACAATGCCTTCATGGCAAACGATGCCAGCTCATCATTCAAGGTAACAGATAATATGTGTACACCTGAATGCTTAGAAAAATTAAATGCTTATAAAAGAGTTAATGCACAAGTATGTAATGAACTTGAGTCAATACAAGTTGTCAAAGCAGAATTTTACAAAGCTGAAAAAGACTATAAAGAAAAGATTGAAACATTGGAAAAGGATGTCTCCAGTCTCAAACATGAAGAGACTAACTACATTTGTAAAATAAATGATCTTTTAAAAAGATTAACAACTGCTAAGACCGAACTTGTATTGGCTGAATCATACAGGGATAAATTTCTCAGTCAGGGTGAGAAGTTCGAAAAAATGTGGAAAATGAATAGCATTTCTGACCTAGCTAAAGGGAAAACCATTGGTTTGGGATATAATAGTGTGAAACCACCAGTTGTATACACTCCACAGGTAGAAGTTAAGTGCAAACCTGAAATCAAACTTGTGTTTGATGAGGAACTTGGAGTCCACAAGGTGGATAGTGAATCAGAAGTGTCTGACAACACTTCTGTTGAGGATACCACAGAGGAAGAGGTGGTGGTACCAGAAATGAAAACCAAAAAAGTTTCTAAAAGAAAAAACCAGAAATCAAAACAAATTAATACAACTGTTTTTGTAAAACCAAAACAATCCACTAAACATGATAAAGGCACCATCTCTTCTGAGGAAAATACAACTGATTCTCAAAATTCAAAACAAAATAAATATTTGGGGAACCCTCCAGTTCACAATAGAAAGAAGGGTAATGGACCATCAAAATCAAACCGCAAATCTGGTCCCAAAGACAAAGTTCCTCAGGTAGAAAGGCAACAGCTCATAAATTGCCTAATGTGTGGAGATCATGATCACTTTGCTGCTGACTGTCTCTATAATCCAAGTAGACGCAGCCAACCCATCAGGCAATCAAAACCATCATACAGACACTTTAGACAGTCATTCTCCTCATCGTAAGATAACCAAGGTGTCTCAGAGAAAAGAAAATTAAAGAGTCAGAAGAAACCATCGGAAGTTGCAACTGCTTCTGATGAGAAAAGAAAAGGAAATCATTCTAAGTCTTTAGAAGCTCTACTCAGATCATCACTACATAATCGGAAGACAAGACCATCTTCTAGAAGGTCATCGGAAGCATACCACAAAAGTACTTCTGATGAGAAAATGATGAAGCCAACCCTCTTTATGTCTACCAGAAAGAGTAACATGACCTGGACAAGAAAAGAATCTGAACCACCTTTGACCTCATCAACCAGTGCATCATCTGTTCTACCTAACATTCATTTAAAATGTTTTACTTATTATGATGCAGAAGGCAAACCTAAGACCACTATGGCTTGGGTTCCCAAAAGACACTAACCAAATTTGTTATGTGCAGGAGCAGCAGGATGCAAGAAGTAATCTTTGGATAGTGGATAGTGGCTGCTCCAGGCACATGACAGGTGTCACACCCCCAAATTTCAACTAACGGAATCATACCGTTTGGGAACGTGACAAACCAGGATCTCAGATCATTAGACATAGCGAAGACCTCTATATGAATTTTCAAACCATACTTTGGTCTTTAAAACAATACATCAGAGTTTTCAAAGTTTTGCGGAAGCGTTTAAAAACAATAATAGTTGTAATATATCAATTACAAAACAAAATACTCAAATGTTCAAATTCAAATATCCAAAATGTTAAAATGCATGCGACTCTATCTCCTAGTCCATGCCAGTCTTTAATGCGCGCCTTAGCGTCCTGAGAAAACATGTAAATCAAGTCAACACAATGGTTGGTGCTTAACACAGGTTTTAAGCATTCACAATGTTTAAAACAACAGTTTGAGTATCAAGTTGTAGATAACATAATCACACATGCACAGTCATGATAGCTAGTCATATAAACTATTTACATAAGTGTTCGAGTTCCCTTTTGATTATTCTAGCCGAAGCAATTTGATCCCAATTGCACCCCAATTCAAATCTAATAAATTCCAAAACCATAGGGTTTTCAATTGCTATGATGTTTCGAACCCTTCCAAGTTGTTTAATTCGATTTTTATGTTCATTAAGAACAAAAACCCAAAACGTTTTATGCTTAACACCCTAACAATCGAATTCATGAAATTCGTTGTTGTTAGATGTAAATAACATAGGGCTATTCTTCATCGGAGCTTTCTGAAACTAACAGTGATACTTAATTTCATTCTATAACTCATCTAAATCGAAATCCCAATTCCGTTCTTTAAACAAGCCCTAGAAACTTGAAATCGATCAATTCGTTGTTATCAGTCACAATCAACTTAGGTTTAACCTTAATCGATCCCTTCTGAAGCTTTCTATAACATTTAATTTGATTTTTAGAACTGTTACATTCGAATTCCCAAAAACGTTTTCCTTAAGAACCCTAATTATCGGGATCATAGAATTTGCTATCATCTTATGAAATTGACATGGGTTTTTCCTTTCACACATTACTCTGAAGCTTCTTATATGGTTTAATTCGACTATCCATCCGTTTAGACCAGAAACCCCCAAAACCGTTTCTTGTTTAAACCCTAACTATCAAAATCGATTAATCCGTTGTTATAAACTGAAATTAACAGATGATTATCCTTAGTCGGTCCTTTTAGATACTATAGGAATAGATTATTACCTTGCTTGATGACCAATTGAAGTGATTCGACTTTTAAGTTAAGTTCGGCTACTCCACGATCGAATTCTCTTCTCTGGAACTCTTGAGATTGAATTGTGGTGTGAGAAAGACTCTAAAGATGCCGCTTGTAATGTGCAAATGTTCAATTGTGAGGATTACAGTCGAATTTTACAGTTTTGATATAGCCATACAACGGTTACAACCTTTGGACGACCATAGATTTTAATTCGACATTTTAATGGACTATTAACGGTTTCTACTCATTTATAATCATCAATAGGATGATTATGAGTAATTAAATTCGGGTTTCACTTGAAAGAACCATGTAATTCGAATTTTTGTTGCAAAAATCACACGAATTTTGACTTTGAAAGTCAAATTTGCTTATTTCATAATGTTACAATTTTAACCTTTGCAATTTAAATACATTGGGACTGATTTTGCTAAATTCTAATCCCTAAAGTTTGATTTTGCTCAATTACTTAATATTTCGGTTAACAAAGTTGAACCGAAAATCCCAAATTGTCACTAGTCAGTTCATTTAAATCATTGTTGGCCTAAATTAAACTAATTGGGCCTCACAAAATGCCATTAGGCCTAATTTAAACTCATTGGGCCTATCTTAACCTTACTGGGCCTTCCTAAATCTCATTGGGCCTACACTGGCCTTATTGGGCCTACATTGGCTCTGTTGGGCCTACATTGGCTCTGTTGGGCCTGTGATATCACCATCTCCAGTTAACAAGGTTAATGTGAAAAGTCGGATTGTCACATCATCCCCTTGTTGAAGGAATTTTCGTCCCGAAAATTAACAAGTGTTAGGAATAGTTAGGAAACTACTTACGAGTTTAAATCGTACGTGTTAGTGTGATTTGATCATTCTGTGTGCTTGTGTGTACTCACACACAAAGTCTAATGCTTGCAACATCACAACTCAAATGTGATCGTTCAATGTGACTGTTTGCGTGTACACTAGTTAGTTCACCTAACTGTGACTGTTTGTGTTTGATCATACTGTGTTGTGTAACCTCACACATAGTGAGTGTCTATAACCGTTTGTACTATGCAACCTCGCACATAGCAAAATGTGTGTTGTGTAACCTCACACATAGTGAGTGTCTATAACCGTTTGTACTATGCAACCCCGCACATAACAAAATGTGTGTAACCAATCATGTATGTACTACCATAACATGTAACATATGAAATGTAGCACATAAAATATATAGAATGTAACGTAGCACAAATGTTTATAACAAAATCAATTGAATAAATAAAATGTTTGTGCTTACAGTTTGAAATTTGCAGTGTTGATGTATGAAAGCATCACGTCATCCCCTTGTTGAAGGAAATTTCGTCCCGAAATTTAACGTGCGCTCTCAGTGTTAGCAGTAGCTGTTTTAAATAGATGAGGGTATTTCTTCATCATTTGGTCTTCCCGTTCCCATGTGAATTCAGGACCACGTCTTGAATTCCATCGAACTTTGACTATCGGAATCTTGCTTTGCTTCAGTTGTTTGACCTCTCGGTCCATGATTTCTGCCGGTTCTTCAATGAATCGTAACTGTTCATCTACTTGTATTTCTTCCAACGGTATAATCAATGTCTCATCAGAAAGACATTTCTTTAAATTTGACACATGAAAAACATCATGAACTCCACTGAGTTCATCCGGTAGTTTGAGTTGATACGCAACCGGACCAATCCTTTTCAGGATCTCAAAAGGTCCTACGTAACGTGGACTAAGCTTCCCGCGCTTGCCGAATCGTATCACACCTTTCCAAGGTGATACCTTTAGAAGAACTCGGTCTCCTACTTGAAATTCCAACGGCTTGCGACGTTTGTCAGCATAACTCTTCTGTCGATCCCGAGCTGCTGCCATACGGTTCCGGATTTGAACTATCTTCTCTGTCGTCTCGTGCACCAATTCAGGACCTGTTATCTGGCTGTCTCCAATCTCAGCCCAACAAACTGGTGAACGACATTTGCGACCATACAAAGCTTCAAACGGTGCTGCTTGAATACTTGTATGATAACTATTATTGTAAGAGAATTCCACTAACGGTAAATGATTCTCCCAGCTATCACCAAAGTCAATTACACAAGCTCTTAACATATCCTCGAGCGTTTGAATCGTTCGTTCACTTTGACCGTCGGTCTATGGATGATAAGCGGTACTCATATCTAAGCGAGTCCCCAATGACTTATGAAGAGATTTCCAAAAGTTGGAAGTAAATCGGGCGTCCCGATCTGATATGATAGAGATTGGCACACCATGCCGTGCTACTACTTCCTTGATGTAAATGCGAGTCAGTTTCTCCATTTTATCAGTTTCCTTGATTGCTAAGAAATGTGCAGATTTTGTTAATCGATCGACAATTACCCATATCGTATCACAACCACTCGGTGTACGAGGTAACTTAGTAATGAAATCCATCGAAATCTGTTCCCATTTCCACATCGGTATCTCTGGTTGTTGCAGTAAACCAGAGGGCTTCTGATATTCAACTTTGACTTTCGAACAAGTCAAACATTTGCTAACGTACTTAGCAATATCCGCTTTCATGTGAGGCCACCAATACAGTGCCTTCAAGTCATGGTACATCTTGTCTGATCCCGGATGGACTGAATATCTGGACTTGTGTGCTTCGTCCATCACGAGTTCCCTTAAACCTCCATACAAAGGTATCCACATTCGATTAGTCAAATAACGAATTCCATCAGGTTTAACATCCAATTGTTCTTCCATTCCTCGTAAGGATTCCGGTACTAAGTTTTCCTTTTTCAAGGCCTCAATCTGAGCACTGTGCACCTTGTCAGGTAAATCAGTATGTATTGTCATCATAAGTGCACGAACCCGTCTTGTTCCCGTTGTATCTTTTCTGCTCAAAGCGTCAGCTACTACATTGGCTTTTCCCGGGTGATACTTAATCGCACACTCATAATCGTTCAACAACTCAACCCATCGTCGTCGTCTCATATTGAGTTCCTTCTGATCAAAGATATGTTGCAAACTCTTATGATCAGTATAAATAGTACACTTAGTTCCATACAGATAATGCCTCCAAATTTTCAAAGCAAAAACCACTGCCCCTAACTCCAAGTCATGAGTAGTGTAATTCTTTTCGTGCGTTCGTAGTTGTCTGGAAGCATAAGCAATCACTTTATCCCGTTGCATCAACACACATCCCAAACCTTGTGCAGATGCATCACAATACACCACAAAGTCTTCTGTTCCTTCCGGTAAGGACAGAATCGGTGCGCTGCAAAGTTTCTGTTTTAATAACTGGAACGCAGTTTCCTGTTTATCCGTCTAGTTATACTTCGTTCCCTTGTGCGTAAGAGCTGTAAGTGGTTGAGCGATCTTTGAGAAACCTTCAATGAATCGTCGATAATATCCAGCCAAACCAAGGAACTGTCGTACCTCGGTAGGTGTCTTTGGTGCTCCCCAATTCTTAATCGCTTCAATCTTCGCTGGATCAACATGTATACCCTTTTCATTTACTATGTGCCCCAAAAATTGTACTTCTCGCATCCAAAAGTCACACTTCGAGAACTTAGCGTACAGTTGTTCCTGTTTCAATTATTCCAATAGTAATCGAAGATGTTCAGCGTGTTCTTCCTCAGACTGGGAATAGATGAGAATGTCATCAATGAAAACAATGACAAACTTATCAAGATAAGGTTTACAAACACGATTCATGAGATCCATGAATACAGCTGGAGCGTTTGTCAACCCAAATGGCATGACCAAGAACTCATAATGGCCATAGCGTGTCCTGAATGCTGTCTTCGGGATATCCTCCTCCTGAACTCTTAATTGATGATAACCCGACCTGAGATCAATCTTCGAGTAGTAACTCGAACCTTTCAATTGATCAAACAGATCGTCAATTCTGGGTAACGGATACCGGTTCTTGATAGTAACCTTATTCAATTCCCGGTAATCGATACACATACGGAAAGTTCCGTCCTTCTTCTTTACAAACAAAACTGGAGCTCCCCACGGTGAAAAACTAGGTCGTATGAAACCCTTATCCAACAATTCTTGCAATTGTGTAGATAACTCTTGCATCTCTGATGGTGCAAGTCGATAAGGCGCCCTAGCTATCGGTGCTGCGTCTGGTGTAAGATCGATTCGAAATTCCACCTGTCTGATAGGCGGTAATCCCGGCAAGTCATCTGGAAACACCTCCGGAAATTCACAAACTACAGGTATATCTTCAAGCTTCTTCTCAGCTACCGGCTTTTCAGTTATAAGTGCTATAACTGCCGTATGACCTTTTCGCAGGCATTTGTGTGCTTTCATACAAGATATGAGACGCAGTGGCGTACTGCTCTTCTCACCTTGTACATATAATGTCTCTCCCTGCGGAAGAGGTATGCGAACAATCTTTTCATGGCATACAATTTCAGCCTGGTTTTTGGACAACCAGTCCATGCCAATAACCACATCAAAACTGCCTAAGGCAATAGGCATAAGATCAATCTCTAATGTTTGACCCATCAAATCAAGGATACATCCCTTAAAAATACTTTCCACTACAATTAACTTACCATCAGCTAATTCCACAGTGTATGGACTATCTAAGGCAGTGGGACTAACATTTAGCAACTTAGCAAGTGAACTAGATACAAAACTCCGGTCGGCACCAGTGTCAAATAACATAGAGGCATAGTGATTATTTAAGAGGAACGTACCCGTAACGATGTTGGGATCCTCCCGCGCTTGACGTCCTCCAATCACAAACGCCCTGCCCCTAGCACCATTGTTGTTGTTGTTGTTGTTATTGTTGTTGTTGTTGTTGGTGCCATTTCCATTACCGTTGCCATTTCCATTGCCATTGGCATTATTGTCCCCGCCTTTCTTGAGCTGTGGGCAATCTTTCTTAAAATGCCCCATCTTGCCACACTCAAAACAACCTTTCTGAGCGTTGTTCTGGTTATTGTTCTGGTTGTTGTTGTTCTGTAGTTCCCCGCGACAATCCTTAGCCGCATGTCCAACCTTGCCACACCTCTGGCACTTAGCTCTATCACACTGATTACCTGCATGATGGTAACCACACCTGTTGCACTTGGGGTGTTTACCAATATAACCCCCCGATGATGACGATTGCTGACCACTGCTTGAACCATGATAAGACTTGTTTGAGTCTTGTTTCCGGTTTTGCTGATATGATTGTTGGTTGTTACCCTTGAAGTTGTTACCTTCCCACTTTCTCTTATGATCTCCTACCTTGGTAGCAGATGTTCGTTTGGGCAGAGTCCCCTGCAACACTGCCTGGTCAGTAAGCTGATGCGCTAAACGAACAGCTTGTTGGATGGTGGTGGGATTTGCTGAAGTAACCAACCCCTGAATCTGAGGCACTAGTCCTCCAATGTACCTTTCAATCCACTTACTGGCTGGAGTAGCCATGTGTGGAAGCAGTCTGGCCAACTCATGTGACCTGGTCGTATACTCTTCAATGTTTGACCCCTCCATCTTGAGGTGCCAGTATTCCTCCTCCAACTTCTGCATCTCACTGCGAGGACAGTACTCCTCTTGCAGTAAAGTTTTGAAGTCATTCCATGTTAAGGCATTAGCCTCTCCCAACCCCAGAGTCTGGACATTTGAGTTCCACCAAGTTAGTGCTGGACCCTCCAATGTTCCCGTAGCAAATTTCACCTTGCTTTCGTTAGGGCAGTTGCACATTTCAAACACAGACTCCGCCTTTTCAATCCACCGAAGGAGTCCAATGGCCCCCTCCGACCCTTTGAAATTGTGAGGTTTACAGTCCAAGAACATCTTGAACGTGCAGACTTGTGGGTTAACCAATCCCCCAGCTGGACCCTGTGGCCCTGTGTTGTGTGTCTGCGCATACTGTGCGATTGCCTCTGCAACTCTGTTGTTAATTAACTCGTTGAGCTCAGCAACTGTCATGTGAACGTTTCCCTCAGCCATTAGTTTCCTATTTACAAGAAGTGTTAGCATGCTTGCAAAGTCTAATGTAACATGTGTAAGTAAAACAACAAACACAACATGTAATATAAATCAACACAACTGTTGAAAATAAATAATAATTCTTCCATAGATAGAAACTTTCTTTGAGTACAATACTTTTGAAATAAAACACAACTTTTCAAGCTACTAATGTAGGAACACAACCCGTTCCTAATAAGTTTAAACAAAACAAGAAAGAAAAGAAAAACAATCAATCGTCCTCAACAGTGGATTCAGGATCGGACTCAACAACTGGTGCTGGTTCCTCCTCCTCATCCTCATCCTGTTTCTCATTCTCAGAGGCCACTAAATCCTCCAAAGCTTCAACCCTGCCCGCCAAAATCTCCTCTCGGTTCTCTGACTCTTCTAGACGACCAATCAAATTGATCATCTCATCCCGCATATCATGAACCAGATGGACAAGATTATCCTGCCTCTCAATAGCATCCCATAGTTCCTGAGATCTTTGTGCGATCTTGTCTTCTGCTTCCTCCAGATCCTCGCGCAGTTTGGCGATCTCCTCAGCGTCCGTCCTTTGCCTCTTAGGCTCAGGAGCATCTAGTACTGGTGGTGGATGTGCAGAAGGTCCCTCAGCAGGGATCTGCTGAGTGCCCTCCACTGGCTCCTCTTCCGGATCCTCATACGGGTCCTCATCTGGATCCTCCTCGGGATCCTCGTCTGGATCCTCCTCCGGATCCTCCTTCGGATCTGAGTCATCCATCTCATACGGTGGAGGTGATGGAATAGGTGGTGGTGGTGATGACGGTGGTGCTGGAACTATCGGTTCCTCGTCCTCGGAATCATCAATATAAATATAAGGTACCGATGATGATGCCATGCCTGTTACATAATATCATATGTAAGTGCAATGCCATGGAATGTGTAAACAAGTCAATTACATAATGTCATATGTAATTTCTAAGCAATGTGTGTAAACATATGTGTCTAATGTCTAACAGTCATAGTCTAAGCTTACAAATGCAAACCTAGTTCGCTAAAACCAATGGCTCTGATACCAATCTGTCACACCCCCAAATTTCAACTAACGGAATCATACCGTTTGGGAACGTGACAAACCAGGATCTCAGATCATTAGACATAGCGAAGACCTCTATATGAATTTTCAAACCATACTTTGGTCTTTAAAACAATACATCAGAGTTTTCAAAGTTTTGCGGAAGCGTTTAAAAACAATAATAGTTGTAATATATCAATTACAAAACAAAATACTCAAATGTTCAAATTCAAATATCCAAAATGTTAAAATGCATGCGACTCTATCTCCTAGTCCATGCCAGTCTTTAATGCGCGCCTTAGCGTCCTGAGAAAACATGTAAATCAAGTCAACACAATGGTTGGTGCTTAACACAGGTTTTAAGCATTCACAATGTTTAAAACAACAGTTTGAGTATCAAGTTGTAGATAACATAATCACACATGCACAGTCATGATAGCTAGTCATATAAACTATTTACATAAGTGTTCGACACCGAAGCTGACGAATTGCCATGCTATAGCATGTTTTTGCCTTGCCACTATTGTCTAGCACAACAATAGTAAAATGTGTTTGGTCAGTCAAACACCTGCGTAGATCCCATCTACCAGGTGAGGTTTGTCAAACCTAATAGATCTATTTCCAACTACCACGCTTTGCATTACAGCAAACTAAACGGTTCGAGGTGTGTAAGGACTTCCAAGTTGCTATGTTGTCACATAATGTAAACAGCTAACTCATGCAAGTGATATGTATCTAAAAATAGTTTGTTGCACATGTTTTCTCCCCCAAAACAGTTTAAAATAAGAAAGGGGCCGTGTACGCACCTTTGGTGATTTCAGAATGATCAAACACTTGTGAACTCGCGTAGAAATCCTCTACGAAGAATCTGTGGTTTAATAATAACTCAGTGTTATTCGAATAATCGTTTTGTGCTTGAAATCACATACGTGTCAACATACGTATGTTAGAGTGTTAAGAATGTGCATACGAAAGTACGCGTGCTTTTGAAATCGTTTAAATAAAATCCTATACGATTTTATTTAAATAAACGCAATTATACGCGATTTCGTTTTCGGATTAAAATACCATTTTTATCATTCCAGTTGGTTCGGGATGAAATTCTGGTTCTAACGTAATTCGAACGGGTTAAAACGGAGTTCGTACGCGAAAGTTATAACAAAAATACTAAAATTACCTTAAAATCCTAAAAATGGTTAGGGCCGGGTTCGAACCCGTGACCCCCCATCCACCGCGCACCCTATCTACCATCTAATCTGCCCAGTTTCTATTGCAAAATCATGGGATTTAATTGTTTTAACTAAACATGATCGAGTTCCCTTTTGATTATTCTAGCCGAAGCAATTTGATCCCAATTGCACCCCAATTCAAATCTAATAAATTCCAAAACCATAGGGTTTTCAATTGCTATGATGTTTCGAACCCTTCCAAGTTGTTTAATTCGATTTTTATGTTCATTAAGAACAAAAACCCAAAACGTTTTATGCTTAACACCCTAACAATCGAATTCATGAAATTCGTTGTTGTTAGATGTAAATAACATAGGGCTATTCTTCATCGGAGCTTTCTGAAACTAACAGTGATACTTAATTTCATTCTATAACTCATCTAAATCGAAATCCCAATTCCGTTCTTTAAACAAGCCCTAGAAACTTGAAATCGATCAATTCGTTGTTATCAGTCACAATCAACTTAGGTTTAACCTTAATCGATCCCTTCTGAAGCTTTCTATAACATTTAATTTGATTTTTAGAACTGTTACATTCGAATTCCCCAAAAACGTTTTCCTTAAGAACCCTAATTATCGGGATCATAGAATTTGCTATCATCTTATGAAATTGACATGGGTTTTTCCTTTCACACATTACTCTGAAGCTTCTTATATGGTTTAATTCGACTATCCATCCGTTTAGACCAGAAACCCCCAAAACCGTTTCTTGTTTAAACCCTAACTATCAAAATCGATTAATCCGTTGTTATAAACTGAAATTAACAGATGATTATCCTTAGTCGGTCCTTTTAGATACTATAGGAATAGATTATTACCTTGCTTGATGACCAATTGAAGTGATTCGACTTTTAAGTTAAGTTCGGCTACTCCACGATCGAATTCTCTTCTCTGGAACTCTTGAGATTGAATTGTGGTGTGAGAAAGACTCTAAAGATGCCGCTTGTAATGTGCAAATGTTCAATTGTGAGGATTACAGTCGAATTTTACAGTTTTGATATAGCCATACAACGGTTACAACCTTTGGACGACCATAGATTTTAATTCGACATTTTAATGGACTATTAACGGTTTCTACTCATTTATAATCATCAATAGGATGATTATGAGTAATTAAATTCGGGTTTCACTTGAAAGAACCATGTAATTCGAATTTTTGTTGCAAAAATCACACGAATTTTGACTTTGAAAGTCAAATTTGCTTATTTCATAATGTTACAATTTTAACCTTTGCAATTTAAATACATTGGGACTGATTTTGCTAAATTCTAATCCCTAAAGTTTGATTTTGCTCAATTACTTAATATTTCGGTTAACAAAGTTGAACCGAAAATCCCAAATTGTCACTAGTCAGTTCATTTAAATCATTGTTGGCCTAAATTAAACTAATTGGGCCTCACAAAATGCCATTAGGCCTAATTTAAACTCATTGGGCCTATCTTAACCTTACTGGGCCTTCCTAAATCTCATTGGGCCTACACTGGCCTTATTGGGCCTACATTGGCTCTGTTGGGCCTACATTGGCTCTGTTGGGCCTGTGATATCACCATCTCCAGTTAACAAGGTTAATGTGAAAAGTCGGATTGTCACAACAGGCAACAAGACTCACCTTCATAACTATGAACCATTCTTTGGAGGATCTGTTGCATTTGGTGGAGATCCAGTAGGAGGGTATATCACAGGCAGAGGGTCTATTCCAAATGGGCATCTAAGTTTTGAGAATGTGAACTTTGTTAAAGAACTTAACTATAATTTGCTAAGTGTATCACAGGTGTGTGATCAAAAGCACAACATGTTGTTCACTGAGCATGAATGTATAGTGTTAAAACCCGGATTTGTTGTTCCAAATGAACAAATCTTGCTCAGAGCACCAAGAAAGAACAACATGTACATGCTAGATATGAGCACAGCTTCTCCACTTAGCAATATAAGTTGTTTTCTTTCTAAAGCTTCATTGGATGAATCATCTCTGTGGCATAGGAGGCTTTGTCATGTAAATTTCAAAAATATGAATAAACTTGTTAAAAATCAACTTGTAATAGGTTTACCATCAAAAGCATTTATATGTGAAGACGAATGTGTTGCTTGTCTTAAGGGCAAGCAGCATAAATCATCTCACCATGCCAAGGAGATGAATTCTATCCCAACAGTCCTACACTTACTTCATATGGACTTGTTTGGCCCAACAAATGTAAAAAGCTTAGGAAGAAAGTCCTACTGTCTGGTGGTCACAGATGACTTTTCAAGATATACCTGGGTATTCTTCTTAAATACCAAGGATGAAACAACTGATATCTTGAAGGTATTTGTTCTTAGAGTTGAAAATGAATGTGACCACAAAGTGAAAATCATTAGATCTGACCAGGGAACAGAATTTAAGAATCATACTTTAAACTCCTTTTGTGAATCCAAATGTATTACAAGACAATTCAGTGCTCCTAGGACTCCACAACAAAACGGTGTTGATGAGAGAAGGAATAGGACACTGATTGAAGCTGCTAGAACCATGCTGTCTGATGCCAAGCTACCAATAACATTTTGGGCAGAAGCAGTCAACACTGCTTGCTATGTCCAAAATAGGATTTTAGTAGTTAAGACACATGGTATGACTCCTTATGAGATTTGGCATAAAAGAATACTAAAGATCATCTAGCCAAGTTTGCTGAGAAATCAGCAGAGGGCTACTGTCACACCCCCTACGCCGCGTGCGGAATCCACGGCGCGATGACGATATGGTTGAATCATGCACAAGTATTGAATAAGAACAACCACAATGTATTACTAGGTTTCAAAATGTTTAGACCATTGTTTAGTTACAGACATTCTATCTATCTATCAAAAGAATAACAACTACAAACCTAAAATATAGTTTACAAAATAAGACTTCAAACAAGACAATTAAACAATCAGGATTTAGTGTGTTTCTAATCCATCCTAGCTTGTTTCTTCATCTTGTTCTATCTTAAAACGGTCTCCTTAGTTGTCCCTTAGAATGTCTTAAACCTGATTACCTGAAAAACGTGAAAAGTAACTGTCAACTACAAAAGTAGTTAGTGAGAACAATAGGTTTAACATTTGTAAATATGAATCTGCAATATAAGGCATATGTATGAAACAATGAATGAAAATACATGGATGGTTGCAACCCAAACTAACATCAAGTCTGTAAAACGTGTCCAAACAGTCATCAGACTGTTTGCTAGAAAACCAACATATAATCAAGTCCCAAACTACGTTTGGAGTCAGAAAATTAGTCAGCAACATTGATAAAACCATAACGTAACCAATTCTGCAGTTAGGTTTTAAAACAAATTTAAAAGCTAACTCCATCTTTGGTCTGCCCAAATGTGTCCGCTTTCCCTTGTTGTGATCACCCAGTACTAACGCTAAATGAATATGTAACTTGATGTGTGTATAAGTTTGTTCACAACGATGAACACCATGCTTTTGAAAACTTGAATTGAAACCCTTTGATTGAATGCCTTATTTGATTTCCATGATTTGAAAACTTTCCGTGAATACCATGAATACCAATGATTGAATAACTTGTTTGAATACCATGAATTGAAATCCTTTGTTTGAATCCCACCATGAAAACTATTGATTTGAAACCTTGTTTTGAAACCTTTGATTTAATACAGCGAATAGTGTCCTTGTATAATAACAAGGTTTATAAATATCATTTTATCGAAAACACAAGATTTTAGTAAAAGAGTTTATAAAACTTATTCTTTAAAAGTGTATAACATTTATAAAACCATTTGTGTAGAATTGATATAAAACAGTTTAAAGAAAATTTATAAAACCTTCTTAGTAGAAAAATGTTTAACAGTTGATAAATTCTTTTAAGACAATTGATAAATCCTTTAAAACAGTTGATGAATCCATTGAATTTGTACAGTGAACCTGTAATGTTTGCATAATAGCATAAATCCTGAATATTGAAGTATGATTGTAATAAGAGTAATTGGTCACGTGTTCCACCCCAAAACAGTTGTAAAACAGTAAAAGAGGGGCTAAAGTTCTCACCCGTCTGCAGTAGACTCTGAACTATAACAAGTAGCAACTAGCAAGCAAGACTTCTAACTGGTTCCTATGTCATTGTAATCATACATAGAATATAAGTTTTATGATATTGTATTCTTTGTTTGATTGATTAACTTGTGTTATCATGATCTTGTTTATCTCTTGAATACTTGTTCACATGTTTAAGAATGTGGTATGAATTTGAATATCATGATTTCAGTCACTTGATTGATACTTGATTCATGAAAAAGAATGTGTCATGTTCTTTTATGCACAAACTTGTTATGCATAAAATAACATGTGTTTGTGAATTTAATAAACCTTGTTAAACATGTAGTTTGAAGAGAATGTTCAAATCGTTTTAAGTCTTTGGGATTATGACTTGACCTCATAATTATGTTAAGTTATAAACTTAAACCAAATAAGGTCAAATCACAATTACTTTAAGTTGTGGGCCAACATTGGGCCTTGAGCCCATGAAACAATGGTAGCTTAAACAAAGGCCATGGGCCTCTTAGGTTAATCATGGGCCAATGCGGTTGTTATTAGGCCGGGTAAGCGGGTTGTTGGGCCAAAGGCTAAGTATTGGACCGAAATACCACAAAGGGGCCAATAGGTGTAATGGGCTAGGCCGATAAAAGATGGGCTACACGAAAGAGTTTAGGTCTAAGTGCTTAACTGACTCATCACCCAGGCCGCATGGCTGATACAAGCCGGTGCCATATTGGGCCGGTTGTTGGGCCAATCCACTTAAGGTGCGCCGAGAGTGAACCAGCGAACCTATGGAAGAAGGTTCGTCCACCATGTTGCACCGAGGGTTCGGTGATAGTTGATGGAAGGTTCGGCCATAGTGCATGGTTCGTGAGAAAGAATACAACATGCAGGTTCGCTGATTGTTGATGGATTCGGTTAGGGTTCGTCGCTGGTCATGCATGGGTTCGTGAGAGTCAAGGGTTCGGCTCTCACGTGTCAGCTGGGTAAGATTCGTGGGTAGGAAGGTTCACCACTGGAATGGTTCGTTGCCATAAGGGTTCGTCCGAGACCAAAGGGTCGTCTGGAATGGTTCGCAACGATGGGAAGGTTCGCCACCTGGGTTTTGCAAGCTGATGAGGTTCGGCTACCTCCCTAGGGTTCGGCAAGCTGCTGAGCAGGTGCGGCCAAAGCCGCTCCCCACGAACCCTGGTTCAGCCCATCCTCTTCCTCAAACCAATCAGTCCCAGACCCCTTCCAAGGTTGTCTCGTGTTGTGATAGGTTACTAGTGGTGCGAGGCTCGAAATGGTGGTACTAGGAACCGGCTAGGTGTGTGTATCCAAATCCAAGAACAAAAACCCTCTTTTTCAGAATTTTCGTGGATCATTACCTCGATTTTGGCCGGATAAAACACCAGATCCGTTGTACTTCCTTGTAGTGAGTTTCAAGAGCTTCGCGTAGGTTCAAGAATCACCCAAATCCGCCAAGAAACGAAGGAGATACGCGCGTTTGAAGTGTGGAATTTTAGAGAGAGAGAGGTTTCACGAAAATTATAGAGAGAGAAGGTTTGGCTGCCATAAATGAAAGGAAACACCCTCATTTGGTGTTCGGGTTTGTTTCGGTTGCTCGGTTTGCTTTTTCGGAACGTAACGCGCATTTTACGCGTTTTAGATAAAACAGTTATTATTCTCATCATTTTGATGAGTTTCAAAATTGTAAAAATGCAAAATAAATTATTTTACTTATTTTTATGTTTCGTTCGTTGCCAGACCGTTAAACTAACACAATTACGTGTATACCCGCAATCGCGTATGTTTTTCGATCGTATTATTTATTTATTGTCGTTTACCCATAATTATAAGTTCAACATTCGTATCAGTATGGATCGTCACCCATAATTATACTCAGTCTCGCTTACGCATTACGATTTTGTTTGATTAATTCGTTTGTCATAATATTCGTCTAAACACTACGCACTAACACTATCCCATTACACCAAACGCAGTATATGTATAGGGAATACCCCAGAGTTCAGCTACCTGCCTTATCTGACGCCATCCCACCACTGTTTCGATATAATACGATACTGTTCTTGCCTAGCGTATTCGACTGTAAATAAATAATACGTACTTGTTCCTATTTAAATAAGATCCTATCACACACAAACACAATCATGAACACTTGAATCACATTGAAAACACTGAGTTAAACACATATTGTACTAACACTGTTTATGACTGCTATGTCTATATGCCCAGATGTTACAGCTACTTTGTTGGGTACTCTTCATATGCAAAAGCATATAGAGTATACATCAAAGCATCCAGAATTATTGAAGAGTCTGCAGATGTTCAGTTTAATGAACATACTCTTAATAAACATGGAATTGGCCCTGATTGGCTGTTTGATCTTGATGGATTCACATATGCATTTGATCTTTCCAAGGAGTATGTTTCAGGAAATCAGTCAGAGGATTCAATCTCAACTCAACTCAGAAGGGAAGATGACTTTCGTGTTGAACTGCCAATAGCTTCAAGACAAATCTTGGCAGAATCCACTTCAACACAAAATGGTGTGTCACAGTCTGAGACAATTAACACTTATTAGGCAGGTTCCCTAAGTAATTCTACTTCTGTTCCACACCATCAAGAAGAAGTAAGAAGTCCTTCAGCAGAAGCAAAAACTTAGGAAACTTCTTCTCCCAGAGAAAATGATTCCACAACAGTCCAAACCCAAAAGCCTCAAGACTTGCCTAAAATTCAACTTGAGGTAGTTCTTCCAAACCTTGAGTCAAGAAGTCTGGACTTGGCAGCTCAGCTGGATGTAATTCCCAGAACTCGTATCCACAACACTCATCCGGTTGAGAACATCATTGGTAATGTTGTAGATGGAGTAAGAACAAGACGCTCTATGCATGAAGCAAACATCTGTTTGTTTTCTTGCTTTCTATCCCAGATAGAACCAAAGAAAGGTGCTGAAGCATTGAACAAATAGCAGCTGGGTAGAAGCCATGCAAGAGGAGCTTCTTCGGTTTGAAAGACAAGGAGTTTGGAAGATTTGCCCTTTACCTAAGGGAAAGTATGCCATTGGAACTAAATGGGTGTTCAGAAACAAAAAGGATGACAAGGGTGTTGTCATCAAGAATAAAGCTAGATTAGTTGTTCAAGGATACACCCAGGAAGAAGGCATAGATTATGATGAAGTTTTTGCTCCAGTTGCAAGAATTGAAGCAATCAGAATATTTCTAGCCTTTGTAGCTGCCAAGAACTTCAAAGTTTTTCAAATGGATGTGTAAAGTGCTTTCTTATATGGAATGATTGATGAGGAGGTATATGTGTGTCAACCTCCTGGATTTGAGGATCCAAGGTTCCCTGATCATGTCTGTAAGCTTGACAAGGCTCTATATGGGCTGCATCAAGCTCTCAGAAAATGGTATGAAACCTTACCTTCTTTTCTATTGGCTAACCACTTAAAGAGAGGGACAATTGATAAGACTCTTTTTCAAGAAGTCCAATCAACATATCATGCTGGTACAGATATATGTTGATGACATTATATTTGGTTCAACTGATGAATCTCTCTGCAAAGACTTTGAATCACTCATGAAGTCTAAGTTTGAAATGAGTTCAATGGGAGAACTCACATTCTTTCTTGGACTTCAAGTGAAACAAACTTCTACAGGGATTTTCATTAGTCAATCAAAGTATGTCAAGGACATTCTTGAAAGGTTTAAACTCTCTGATTGCAAAGCTCTGGGAAATCCAATGTCCAAGACAACATCTCTTAGCCCTGATCTTGAGGGGGAGGATGTTGATCAACATCAATACAGAGCAATGATAGGTTCCCTGATGTATCTCACAGCAAGCAGGCCTGATATAATGTTTGCAACTTGCTTGTGTGCAAGATTTCAGGCCAATCCCAAGACTTCACACATGCTTGCTGTAAAAAGAATTTTTAGATACCACAAAGGAGCACCTGGTCTAGGATTATGGTATCCTAAAAATGAAGACTTTCAGTTCATGGCTTATACTGACAGTGATTATGGAGGTTGTAACATCAGCAAGAAATCCACATCAGGAGGATGTCAATTTCTTGGATCGAGAATTGTGTCTTGGCAATGCAAGAAACAATCATGTGTTTCTACCTCTACTGCAGAAGCAGAATATATAGCTGCTTCAAGTTGCTGTGCACAAGTTATTTGGATTCAAAATCAGTTGAAGGATTATGGAGTAGAACTCTTCAACACTCCTATTCAGATAGACATTTCAAGTGCAATCTCCATCACCAACAATCCTGTCAAGCATTCAAAGACCAAACACATTGACATCAGGTACCATTTCATCAGAGACTGTGCAGAAAAGAAGTTGATTCATCTAGTTAAAGTTGATACAGAGCACAATTTGGCTGATCTATTCACCAAGGCATTTGATGAAGGAAGATTTAGGTACTTAATAACAGCCATTGGCATGATTAACTTTGAGTAAATGAATTAATAAGAAATCAATAATTCGTCGGAAGATAAACTTAAATTATCTTCTGATGAGTAATTACTCTTCAGAAGATAGTTTATGTCTTCTGAAGCATTATTCCTTTTTTTTAAGTCGGAAGACGTCACACTTCAGAAGATAACTCTACTTCTGAAGTTTTATACTTCCGATACATTATAACTTCGAAAGCAACATCTTCTGAATCTTATATTCAGAACAAGGTCTCTTCCGAAGAACAATTACTCTGGTGAATTTATCTAAGTCTTCTGAAGATATACTTCCGATAATATACTTGTATATGTTTCGAAAGTAAGTATCTTCCGAAGAACACTCTTGGTCTCATGAACCTCTTCCGATACATAATCTCTCGGAAGAACCTTGTACTTATCAAATTTTGAATAATCAATGAGTTGTATTCGGAAGACCTTTTTCTGAAATCCGAATCTCAAAAATTTAATGTGCTTCTATATTAAATGCTGAAATCCGAATGTATAAAAAGGTCTCCCGCTCACTCATTCTCTCTCACCGTTTCATTTCGAATTGTCTTTTATTCTTTCTTCAAATCTAAACCTAAAAACCGTTGATCTCTAACCTAAAAACCGTCAATCATCATGGCTCTTCTTCCCTTCAAACCTGCTCACAACCTACCGACGGAGTTATCAGCAGAACATGATGCTGACTTCGCACCGATCATCTCTTTTCTTCAAAGGAGCAGGTATAATTTTGCTCTTACTGTTCAGCCCGTGGTGTATGAATCTCATCACCAATAATTATGGGCTTCATGTTCGGTTTCGTCTTCTCCTAATGGTAGGTTTCTTCATGCCACCATTGATGCTCATCCTATCTCCATATCAGTGGAGACCATTTGTCGGCATCTTCAACTTTGTGATGCTGGGGGAAGGGTCTCATTCACTAAGGATGAGGTAGCATTGACATTTAGGTCAATGGGGGTATGAAGGTCCTCTTCCTTCAACTACATATTTGAAGGGTAGAGTGTCCTACAATTACAAGTACCTCATACATTTGTTCTTGCATTGTCTTTCTAATAAAACTGTTGCTTGGGATCAAGTTCCATCTGACTTAGCTTCGGCTATTCATGGCTTGGTCTCAAACCAATCTTTTAATTTTTCTGCTTTCATATTCAATAATTTGGTTGACAATATTTCGTCACCAAAGAAGTTCTGTATGTATCCCAGATTTTTGCAACACATCTTCTATGGTGAGTTGGGATCTGCACTCTCTCTTTCTGGGAATATATACAAAATTCCCTTGGTCACTTCCAAGGTTTTTGTTCAACTGAAGAAGAAGAGTGCCAACTTTACTGGAAAGTTCACTCCTCTTCCTTCTATGGAGATTCCTACTCCAGAAGGTGACAGCTCTGTTGCACCCGTAGATGCTGAACCCACACCTTCCACCTCTGTTCCACACCCTATAAAGATAACCTACAAACGCAAACGAACCCCTGTGCAGCTCTCTACAGCTGTTCAGGTCCCTTTTTCTGAACCCATTAAGAAAAAGGTGAAAAGAACTGCTAAGGGCACAGTTCCACCTAAAGTGAAAACCACACTTGTTCTTCCTCCACAGGTTCTTCCTCTGGAACCTATGGCTGCCCATAACCAGCCTGAAAACCCTCAGAGTATGTCACAAAACATACCTGGGAATATCCAAAGGGATGCCCCTATTATTGAGTTTGCTTCAGATGAAGCAACTCCATTAGATCAGAGACTATCTCCCAAGTCTCCAGGCTCTTACCATCCAGAAATGCCCCCCACCGATCCTATTACCCAGGCTCAAGGAACATCTGCTATAGCTGTGGAAGAACCACTCTCTCCAACTACCCAAACACTAATGAGAGTGGTGACACAATTATAGGCTAGGTTCCCTGACCCAGAGCCTATTTTGTCAGAGGTTGGCCCCAGTAATTCTGAAGGGGTCAATGCAGGTAAGGCTGCCACTACTGTTGAAGCCCTTCTCAATGAGGGGAATCCAGGGTGCCAAGAAACCACATCTGGTGGTGGAGGTGCAGGAGCTAGGCTTAGGACTCCATCGCCCCATGATTCTACTCCGGTAGATGAGGGCACCACATCACAGGAATTGACGGCTACTATCTCATCCCTCCAAGCAAGGGTAGCTCACCTGGAAGCTGAGGTTGCTACCCTGCGGCTTGAAGTCCAGGTTAAAGATGCCACCATTCTGGACCTCAGAAGGCGTCCACCAGTAATTCTTCAACCTTTCCATCCTGATCCTGCTACAACTCCCTTTGTTTCCCCAGATGCTACCAAAAAGGGGGAGAAAGCACCTTCTGCAGGGTCAGGACCAGAAGTAAGAGAAGAGGAAAGTGCACAGGAGGTTAACCCATCCATAGTCACTTTGACTACTGAATGGGATGACTTCTTGAGTACATACTTCCATGACTCCAGTATTACTTCCTCTTCTTCTTCTTCTGCGGATACCATGGAGATTGCCAAAGAGACTGAGCAACATACAACAACTGTCTCTTTGGAACCTCAGTCCCCTGCTGGGACTCAGTCTCCTGCTGAGACTACTGCCCAGGTTGCCATGGAAGAAACAACACAAGAAGAACCAATCTCCATGGAACCTGTGTCCCCTTCTGGGACAATGGCTGTCGAAGATCTCTCCTCCACTCCTGAGCACTCTGTGGATACTAAAAAGGAATCACCCAAGATGGTTGGTCAAATGGAGGAGGCAGTGAATGCTGAGGTTAATTCTGAAGCTGCAGCTGCTTCCAAAGGCCTAGTCATTATTGATGATTCCTCCACAGAGGAGCTTATGGCCAATGAACCAGCTGGTGAGGCCATAGGATCTGTCTCCTCTAGGGTAAAACTGACAGCAGATGACAAAGGAAAAAGAAAGCTCACCTCAGAGGAGGAAGCTGAACAAGAGGAGAGGATCCCGAAGAAAATGAAGGGCCGACCAGACACTTCAATGGATGATGAACTCATCAGATTGTCTGCCCTTCTTCAGGAAAAGGGGTATGATATTGATAAATTACTTAGCTGGTCGGTACCTAGAATGGTTGCCGAGCTGGACATGGTATAGCAGCAAGAACAGGCTGCTGCTGCATCCAAGGCCAAGGTTGTCCTTGCCAAGAAGCAAAAGGAAAAGGCCTACAGAGACAAGTCCAAGGCCTTTCTTCTGGAATATGGCTTCCATGCTCGGCAGCTAGGCCCTATGAAGAACTCTACCATGGATAGGCACATCCGAGATATAAAGGCTAAAGTAGCCAGAGGTGAGTTGCCTTCAATTGAGCAGATAAGGGCTCAAAGGGCAAGCCTAATGAGAGGCTTAGGTTTAGGGGGAGGAGCAAGAATAGAGTTTCCCCTCTCTGGTGCAGGTATCAGAGAGGGAGAAGAAGTCATGTGTGGGGAAGTAACAAAGGCAATGTTCCCCAACATGTTCCCCTTAAACCCTAAAGAAGAACAAGCATCTCCTCCATCAAGTCCCTCTATGGACAACATGCCAATCTCTTTAGTGATCAAGATCAATAAGGGCAAAAAGACTGCAAGGAAACAACCATCACTAAACCCTGATCCTGAGAGACAAACACAGGCTGATGAGAGGAGAACAGAACCCTCAATAGCTGAGGATGCTGGTCCACAGCCTACTGCAACAACAGGTGCAGCAGTAGGATCTAGTGTGGAAGAACAACATGCCAGAGTTCATAGGAGTCAAGCTACTTCTCAAAACAGACCAGGATTTAGAAGAAGAAAAAGCATGGCTCGAAGGAAAAAGAGAACATATGCCATCTCCTCTAACTCTGAGCCAGAGTCACCTCCCCAGGACCAAAAGCCAAACCAGCAGCTTCTATACCCAAAAATCATCCAAAGGATCTATATGATCTAAAGCATTATCATACCTACGTTCCTGTTGTAAAGTGGAGCTACAATAGAGTTCACAAAGATTTTACTCTCACTCTGCTCAACGGAGGAATAAAAGTGTTGGATTTGGCACAACTGATTGTGCTGGCTGCACCCTTCGTTTTTGATTTAGAGAACCTCCCTCTTGATAATCCAGATGATGGATCAGAAGGGAGACAAGCACTCAGATGGGTAAAGGCAATGGCTCAGATCCTGAGGGGAGAAAAGGTTGTAAGGAGAATTCCGTAGGAAATTTTGGTAGCATCAGCCTAGGGGGAGACTGTAAAGACTAATAAAGGCTGATGCTCACCAAACTTTTTATTTAGTCTAAGTATTGGTGCTACAAAGACTAACAGCCCTCGGAAGGAAGAAGTTACTCTTCGGAAGCAACACTGCTTCCTAAGGATAACTTACTCCTGCCGAAGGTTGTACAAGACAATTGCTTCGGAAAGCTCAGCACTTAGAAGATTCAGACCTTCAGAGCTTCCAAAGACTTAAAGCTTCCGAAGATTCTCCTTTGTACCAGAGATAAAGACAAGGACTTTCGAGGTTTATCCTCTGACAAAGACTGTAGCTGATTACTTTCTCAGTACAAAAGGGACTGACACAAGACATGATGGTCTGATTAAATACAAAAAGAACATACCGAAAGTCAGACAGCACCTTACTTCCCTTCCTCAGCATTAAATGCAAAAGATTATCTTAAGCCTTGAAGATCAACAACATTAAATGTCTTTTGTATTTAGCTAGTCTTTGTAAAGTTAATGTCTATATTTGTAATAATTGTAAATGAGAGTCTTAGCCTGTTAAGACACTCTACACACTAGAATAAGCTTTACTTTATCTACTTGTCTAGTATACCCAACTTGTATTCCTATGTGTATACGGTTGTATCCTTGGCTATATAACCTCTCATTGTAAAGTCTGTAAGTGTGCTTGTTCGTTTACACTTGTAATACTTTGAGAGAAATATATCTTTGAGCTTGAATTTACTCTTGTGTTCTTACTGCTTATTCAAAAAATTACTTGTTCATCTCTCAAGTGTTTGTGAGATGCTTCTAATAGATATTCCGCATCTATTAGATTAATTGTGAGAAGATCTTGTATTAGTGTTGTTTGAGTCAAACAACCCGATCCAACAACATCCAATTGTTTTTCCATTCCTCGTAAGGATTCCGGTTCCAAGTTATCCTTTTCCAACGCTTCAAGCTGAGCACTGCGTACCTTGTAAGGTAAGTCAGTATGTATCGTCATCATAAGTGCGCGAACCCATCTTGTTGATGTTGTGTCTTTTCTGCTTAAAGCATCAGCTACCACGTTAGCTTTTCCCGGGTGATATTTGATTGTGCATTCGTAGTCGTTCAACAACTCGACCCATCGTCGCTGTCTCATATTGAGTTCCTTCTGATCAAAGATATGTTGCAAACTCTTATGATCAGTGTAAATGGTACACTTGGTTCCATATAAATAGTGCCTCCAAATTTTCAAAGCAAATACCACTGCTCCTAACTCCAAGTCATGAGTAGTGTAATTCTTTTCATGTGGTCGTAGTTTTCGTGAAGTGTAAGCAATCACTTTATCACGTTGCATCAACACACATCCCAAACCCTATGCAGATGCGTCACAATACACCACAAAGTCTTCTGTTCCTTCCTGCAAGGACAGAATTGGTGCACTGCATAGTTTTTGTTTCAGTAACTGGAATTCAGCTTCCTGTTTATCCATCCAATTATACTTAGTTCCTTTGTGAGTAAGAGTTGTCAGTGGTTGAGCGATCTTTGAGAAACCCCAATGAATCGTCGATAATAACCCGCCAAACCAAGGAATTGTCGTACCTCGGTAGGGGTCTTTGGTGCTTCCCAATTCTTAATCGCTTCAATTTTCGCTGGATCAACATGTATGCCCTTTTCATTGACTATATGACCCAAGAATTGAACTTCTCGCATCCAAAAGTCGCATTTCGAGAACTTAGCGTACAATTGTTCTTGTTTCAGTAATTCTAACAGCAATCGAAGATGTTCAGCATGCTCCTCTTCAGTCTAAGAATAGATGAGACTGTCATCAATGAAAACAATGACAAACTTATCAAGATAAGGTTTGCAAACACGATTCATGAGATCCATGAATACTGCTAGAGCGTTTGTCAACCCAAATGGCATGACCAAGAATTCGTAATGGCCATAGCGCGTTCTAAATGATGTCTTAGGAATATCCTCCTCCTAGACTCTGAGTTGATTGTAACCCGATCTGAGATCAATCTTCGAGTAGTATCTCGAACCTTGCAACTGATCGAACAGATCGTCAATTCGAGGTAGTGGATACCGGATTTTTATGGTAACCTTGTTCAGTTCCCGGTAATTGATACACATACGGAAAGCCCCGTCCTTTTTCTTAACAAATAAGACTGGAGCTCCCCAAGGTGAAAAACTAGGTCGTATAAAGCCCTTATCCAACAACTCTTGCAATTGTGTAGATAACTCTTGCATCTCATATGGTGCAAGTCGATATGGCGCCCTAGCTATCGGTGATGCGTCTGGTGTAAGGTCGATGCGAAATTCCACTTGTCTGATAGGTGGTAATCCCGGTAGGTCTTCTGGAAAATACTTTAGGAAATTCACAAACTACAGGGATGTCTTCGATCTTCTTCTCAGCTACCGGCTTCTCAGTTATAAGTGCTACAACTGCTGTATGACCATTACGCATACATTTATGTGCCTTCATACAAGATATGAGACGTAGTGGCGTACTTCTCTTCTCACCTTGTACATATAGTGTCTCTCCGTGTGGAAGAGGTATACGGACAATCTTTTCATGGCATACTATTTCAGCCTGGTGTTTCGACAACCTGTCCATGCCAATGGCTACATCAAAACTGCCTAAAGTGATAGGCATAAGATCAATTTCCAATGTTTGACCCATCAAATCAAGGATACATCCTTTAAGGATTTTTTCTACTACAATTAACTTGCCATCAGCTAGTTCTACAATGTATGGGTTTTCTAAGGCAGTAGGACTAACATTTAGAAACTTAGAAAATGAACTAGATACAAAACTCCGGTCTGCACCAGTGTCAAATAGCATAGAGGCATATTGATTATTCAAGAGGAACGTACCCGTAACAATGTTGGGATCCTCTCGTGCTTGACGCCCTCCAATCACGAACGCTCTACCTTTTGCACCATTGTTGTTATTATTGTTGTTATTGGTGCCATTACCGTTGCCATTCGTATCATTAGCCCCGCCCTTCTTGAGTTATGGGAATCCTTTTTGAAATGCCCCGGCTTGCCACACTCATAACACCCCTTTTGAGTGTTGTTCTGGTTGGTGGATTTTGTTTGCAGCTCCCCACGATAGTCTTTAGTTGCATGCCCTGCTTTACCACACCGTTGGCACCGGTACTTATCACACTGATTCCCAACATGATGGGATCCACACTTGTTGCACTTTAGGTATTTACCAATATACCTGTAACATTTATGCATTTAGTCATGATAGTCATAAACAATGTTAGAACAGTGTGTGTACATGTTCAGTCAGTCAATGTGAATCATGTGTTCATTATGTGCTTGTGTGTTAGAATCATTATTATTTAACAAGTATGTATTATTTATTTACAGTCGAGTTCACTAGGCAAGAACAGTATTGTGTTATATCGAAACAGTGGTGGGTAGCGAGAGTGAGCCCTATATATATACTGCGTTCGGTATAACAGGATAGTGTTGGTGCGTAGTGTTAAGACGAATATTATGACAATTAATTCAACAAGAATCGTAATATGTAAGCGAGACTGAGTATAGTTATGGGTGACGATCCATAATGATACGAATGTTGAACTTATAATTATGATTAAACGACTTTAAATATTTAATACGATCGAAAAACGTACGCGATTGCGGGTATACACGTAATTGTGAGTGTTTAACGATCTGTCAACACACGATGAGTAAAATAATTATATTAATTATTTTATATTTTTACAATTTTGAAACTCATCATTTATTTGAGTTTAACAACTTTTTTATTTTAAACCGCGTAAAATACGCGTTACGTTCCGGAAACGCGAACCGAGCGACCGAAACGGACCCGAACATCACCCGAACTATAAAAGCCTTGAACAAGGCTTAAATCCTCATTTATTCCACCAACAACCCACTCTCTCACTACAAATTCGTCCAACCCTTTCTCTCTCTAAAAACCGAGCTTTAAACGCGCATAACTCGCTTATTTCTCAACGGATTTCGTCGTTCTTGGTGTCCACACGTAGCTCTCAACATTATCTACACGAAAGTACAAGAAAACAGCGAGATCAGCCGGCCAAAGACGAGGTATGATCGATTGAAAATCACGAAAATAGGGTTTTCGTTTTTGTTGCTCGACCAACTCGTATAACCGGTAATAAAAGCCCACGTAGACCAACCCTAGACCTTCGAAATGTGGTTCTTGTGCATCGAGGATGTGGAGACTTCATCAGGGACGGCCATAGCTCAAGTGGGATGCGAAGTTGTTACAGGTTCGTTGGAAGAAAGGGGCTGTCGAACCCTCTTCCGCAACCAGCCGAACCCTGGGCATTCCCACGAGCCTTCACCGAACCAATTGGTGTCCAACGAACCCTCAACTGCAACTGGCCGAACCCTGAGGGGCTTCACGAACCATCACGAACCCTTGGTCCATGGCGAAGCCTCACGAACCTGCATAGTTCGTTTCAGGGTCAGCCGAACCCTAATGGATCTCCCTAGCATGAGCGAACCCTCCTTGTTGCTGCGAACCTTCGGTGATCATGAACGAACCCTTGCTTTCACGAGCCTTGATCAACATGCAGCGAACCCTTAAACATCTTGACGAACCCTAGCTCGTGTGGCAGAAGCTATGTCAGCCGAACCTTGTAAGGTTCTTTGTCCGAACCTTGATGTTTTCTCATGAGGAACGAACCCACATGAGCCAAAGCCTGTAAGATCACGAACCTTAGTAGCCATGCAACGAACCATTGGACCTTGAACAACTTCAGCCGAACCATAGGAGGATGTGGAACAAGGTTCGCTGCCCATGATTGTCAACCCATAAACCTTTCGGCCCAACCCAATTCCATGTAGCCCAATTCGATACCCTATGGCCCAAAACAATGGTGATAGGCCCAATTAGATCCTATTTGGCCCATGATGATCTTAAGTGGCCCAATATTGACTTAGAAGCTTAAATGGCCTACATGAACATTGGACGGCCCAACTCAACTCCCTTAGGCCCAATCCAAGCCCATACGGTTCATTATGATCCTAATTAGCTCGATATTAGCTTGGGCGCGTTACGAGGCCTATATACAAGTTGTTGGGCCAACATCCCATTCACTGGGCCCAACACCACCTTCAATTGGCCCATCGCTAACCTAAATGGTCCATGGTTGGCCACAACTCAAAGTGATTGTAATTTGATCTTAGTTGGTTTAAGTTACAACTTAAACTAATAATGGGATCAAGTCACAATCTCAAGGACTTAAAACAATTGATCATCTTATCAAATTTCATAGTAATCAATGGTTAACAAGTTCGCGAACATTTATCATTTTATGCATAAGATTTATGCACAAAGAATCATTTCATATTCGTTTCTTGGACCCATGATCAATCAAATGATTCAAATCATAACTTTCAAGTTTTCACAATAATCTTAATCTTGAGAACACAAGTCAATCAATGAATCAAAGTCTATACAATTATAAATCCTATATCTTATGTATGATTACAATGTTATAGGAAACAATTAGAAGTCCTGTTTGCTACTTGCTATCTGTTTTAGTTCAGAGTCTACTGCAGACAGGTGAGAACTTTAGCCCCTCTTTTACTGTTTTTATAACTGTTTTGGGGTGGAACACGTGATCAAACCAATCGTTTACAATCATATTTCATTACACAAGGTGTGTGTATTCTTATAAACATTATGGGTTCATTGTACGAATCCTAGGAATTCATCAACTGTTTGAAAGGAATTATCAATTATTAAACTCTTTTCACTAAAAAGGTTTTATAAGGGATCTTTGAACTGTCTTGTAACAGATTTACCCAAATGTATTTATGAAGGATAAACACTTTTAAATAAACGATTTTATAAAATCTTTTGTTATAAACCTTGTTGTTACACAAGGTCACTATTTTATGGTATTCAAATCAAGTGGTTCACAACATGGTATTCAAATCAAGTGGTTCACAACATGGTATTCAAATCAAGTGGTTCGCAACATGGTATTCAAATCAAGTGGTTCACATCATGGTATTCAAATCAAGTGGTTCATTTCATGGTATTCAAAACAAAGGATTTAATTCGTGGAATTAAATCTAGGTTTTCAATTCATGTTATCAATTAATGCATTAACACATCCGGTTAAAGTAAGATTCAGAAACATGGTGTCTATTGTTGTAAACAAACTTGTAAAAGCATCAAGTATCATATTCATTAGCGTTAGTACTGGGTGATCACAACAAGGGAAAGCGGACACACACATTGGGGCAGGCCGATTGCTGCAGTTAGTTTTTAAATTTGTTTTATAAACTAACTGCAGATTTCGGTTACATATGGTTTCATTAAAATTGCTATACATAATCTAACTCCAAACGTGGTTTGGGACTTGATATGATATGTTGGCTTTCGTGCGAACAGTGATTGGACTGTTTACACTCATTTTCTTACTTGATGTTAGTTTGGGTTGCAGCTCATCCGTGTGAATCTTATGTTGCTTTAACTTACCTATGCCTTATATCATGTACTCATGTTTACAAATGATTAAACCTATTGTTCTCACCAACTACGTCTGTAGTTGACAGTTACTTTTCACGTGTTTCAGGTAATCAGGTTTAAGACATTCTCAGGGACAACTAAGGAGACCATTCTAAGATAGAACAAGATGAAGAAACATGCTAGGATGGATTAGAAACACACTAAATCCTAATTGTTTACTTGTCTTGTTTGAAGTCTTATTTTGTAAACTATATTTTGGATCTGTAGTTGTCTTTCTTTTGGTAGATAGATTGTCTGTAACTAAACAACTGTCTAAACATTATGAAATGTAGTAATTCCATTGTGGTTGTTCTTATTCAATACTTGTGCATGATTCAACTGTTCATACGTCACCGCGCCGTGGATTCCGCACGCGGCGCAGGGGTGTGACAGGTTGGTATCAGAGCCAAGGTTGTAGAGAACTAGGAAAAACCCAATGTTTAACGACCTAGACTATAACCTAAGCTACCCAATAGGACTAAGTGCTATAGGCTTGAGGAACTTAGGATCTAAGTAACTTAAGTGAGCATTAAGTCTACAATAAGCTTGAAAGATCTTAGGGACATTTTTCTAAGATTAGATATCGAGTCAAAGAATTTGAACCGGAATTCTATAATTTTAGAAACCGTATTAAATTCTCACACATATGCATTTAAGGATTTCAGAGGCAAGGATCTGTATTCTTAGTATCCTTGATCTGAAATTCTCACACAGAGATCATTATAGAAATTCGGAGGCAAAGATCTGTATTTTCAGTATCTTTGATATGAATTTCTTGTCATATTCATTATAGGATTTAGAGGCAAAGATTGATATCTTTGATCTAAAGTCCTTGTCATATTCATTATAGGAATTCAAATGTCAAGATCTATTAATTTAGAGGCTTGATTTGAAATCCTTGTCATATTCATTATAGGAATTCAAATGTCAAGATCTATTAATTTAGAGTCTTGATTTGAAATCCTTGTCATGCTCATTATAGGAATTCAAAGGTCAAGAACTATTAATTTAGAATCTTGATTTGAAATCCTTGTCATTGTTATCATTGTTATCATTATCAGGTGTTCATTATCATAGGAACTTTATAACTTAGAATCTGTGTAACAGTATTCTTTAGTTGAAGTTCTCACAAGGGATCATTATACTCAATACTGTAGGTATTGAGAACCTAGGTTAATTAACCTAGGACACACATGCTAAAACCGAAGGTCTTAATTTCGAGTAAATTAAGAACCATGGGTTACATAATCATAAACATATTCTGAGAACAGGTGGCAATCATGAAACAATCATAATCAATCAACAGTTGGAATCTTAGCCCCAAACATAGACGACGGATTAACGCTGACGTGTTGAGGTAAGTGGTGGGTCGGTGAGAGCTTACCCTATATATAAGCTTATTTCAGTATGTTAGGAGGAATCCGGAGTTCGTATTTGGAGTGAGGGTTCGGGATCAACTGGAATCATTGAACATTAGTCAAACACATGGGATACAAACATTTGGGAAACAATCATTGGTGAATCAAATCATAGTGAAATTCAAACTTGGATGAACCAAACATTATGGTGAATCAATCAAGTTGTGAACATTTTCAATGTAAACCTTAAGTGAAATTCTTAAGTGATTACATCATTAGTACTTACTGACATAGGTTAACGGGAAAGGGTAGAACACACGTATGATTTAGTTCTACATGTTAACAACTGTTAGTAGGTGCACGCATAACATAATCATAGTTCAATCATGGAATCAATCATAGTTCAAGTTGATCAAAGATCAGGAGATTCTTAATCAATGGAACACACTTGGAAATCAGTACAAACATGTTGCCAAATGCTAGCAAGGGCATGATCGTGGTATATCGAAACGGTGGTGGGCAGCGAGAGTGAGCCCTATATATATACTATTTTCGGTATATCGGGAAAGTGTCAGTGTGTAGGTTTGGTGGAGAGATCATGGGACATCGTACATATTCACATGATAAGTATGCCAATAAGTTGATAACTTATACGTGTACTGGATCATATTACAATTGAATGATAATACTAGTAGTATGGATATATTACTGACCTTATCATGAAAATTCAATTGTATCCTTCCTCATTACTGACCCGCTTGTGGCTTCTATTCGTAGAATGCCTCCTCGACGTGACCCTAATGCTGGGGACTCGACAAGTGGTAATGATGATGAGATCAACAAGATTGCTCGAGCTATCGCTGTTCATATGAGGGAAGTAATCCCTGGTATGGTCACTGATATTACCCAAAATCTTCGGGGAAGTACTAGTGATTCAGCACATAACTCAAATGCTACAACTACTGGAACTGCTAACTTCACTTTCAAGCAGTTCAATGATGCTAAGCCTCCTAAGTACGCTGGTACAGAAGGAGCTACTGGTCTACTACAGTGGCTGGAAAGCATTGAAGACATTCACGACTTCACTGGATGTCCTGAGAATCTGAAGGTCAAGATGGCCTCAAGCGCTTTTCATAAAGGCGCACTCACCTGGTGGAATTCTGAGAAGAACACCAGAGGACGTGAAGTTGCATTAGCCTTACTGTGGGACGGTTTCAAGAACTTACTCGTGGAAAAGTTTTGTCCACGTCATGAACTGAAGAAACTCGAGGTAGAGATGTGGAATCTGGTGCAAGATAGTGGAGAGAACGCAAAGTATACAACTCGATTCCATGAGTTGTGCATTCTGGTACCCCATTTGGTTACTCCTCTATCCCGCAGAATAGAGAAGTACATTGAAGGTCTACCCTTAGTAGTTAGGGGAACTGTCATGGGTAATAACCCCACTACTCTAGAGGCAGCGATTCAACTTGGTGCTACTCTCACTGAGGAGTATGTGAAATCTGGTGTGCTCACCCGAAAGGGATTCAAGAGAGCACAAATTGATGAAGGCAAGAAGCCTGAGCAACACCATCACAAGAAGAAGAAGCAAAAGACAATCAAGAACTTTGCAGCGTTGACTGCAGCTGCACCTACTCATGCCACACCTATCACTGCTATGCCACAACCAGCTAATGCCAGAAAGCCTTATACTGGCCAGTTTCCACTCTGCACCAAATGCCAGTATCATCATCTGCCCTACACTCCTTGCAAAAAATGTCTCAAGTGTGGGCGTATGGGACACTTTGCAGCTACATGCCGAGCTGCTCATCTTGCTGCTGCAACAACTGCTACCACAACCACTACTGCTACAGGTGGAAGAGCCTGCTATAATTGTGGAGCAGAGGGATACTTCAGAAACCAGTGTCCAAAACTCAACAACAATACTGCTGCTGCACGTGCTTTTGTTATTGGAACTGCCGAAGCACGTGAGTATCCGGCAGTCATCACGGGTACATTTCTTATCAATGATCACTACGTTTCTATCATATTTGATACTGGTGCTGATAAAATCTTTATCTCTGCTCATACTGCTTCTTTGCTTAATATGCAACTATCTATACTTACTGCTCCCTATACAGTAGAAGTAGCGAATGGTAAGACTATAGTTGTAGATTCTATTATCCATGGTTGTGAATTAAGATTAAATGACCATCTTTTCTCCATCGATCTCATTCCTATGACTCTCGGAAGCTTCGAAGTTGTGATAGGAATGGATTGGTTATCCAAGAACAATGCTGAAATCGTATGCTCTGAGAAACTTATTCGAATTCCTCTACCGTCCGGCGAAACGAGGATAGTCTACGGCGAGAAACCATGCCGCGGATTGAAGATTGTATCGTGCATCAAGGCGAGGAAGTACTTGAAGAAGAAGTATTATGCTTTCCTGGCTCACGTGGTAGAAAAGAAACCTGAAAAGAAAGCAATTGGAGACGTTCCAGTTATCAGAGATTATCTAGACGTATTTCCAGAAGACTTGCCTGGACTACCCCCAGTCCGACAAGTGGAGTTTAGAATCGATCTCGTCCCTGGAGCAAACCCAGTGGCGAAGTCACCGTATCGATTAGCACCATCTGAGATGCAAGAACTGTCTAGTCAGCTTCAAGAACTTTTGGACAAAGGTTTCATAAGACCGAGTTTCTCTCCATGGGGAGCTCCGGTTCTCTTTGTCAAAAAGAAAGACGGTTCATTTCGTATGTGCATCGACTATCGTGAGTTAAACAAGTTGACCATCAAGAATAGATATCCTCTGCCTAGGATCGATGATCTGTTTGATCAATTACAGGGAGCAACTTGCTTCTCTAAAATTGATTTGTGATCCGGGTATCATCAGTTAAGAGTAAATGATGAGGATATACCAAAGACGGCGTTTAGGACTCGATATGGACACTATGAGTTCGTGGTCATGCCATTTGGGCTGACCAATGCACCTGCAGTGTTCATGGATTTGATGAATCGAGTCTGCAGGCCTTACTTGGATCAGTTTGTTATTGTCTTTATTGATGATATACTGATTTATTCCAAGTCGGAACAAGAGCATGAAGATCATTTGAGGAAAGTCTTAGAGTTACTAAGAGCTGAACAACTCTATGCTAAATTCTCAAAGTGTGAATTTTGGCTAAAGGAAGTTCACTTCTTAGGACATGTCATAAACAAAGATGGAATTCATGTAGATCCAGCAAAGATTGAGGCGATTAAGAACTGGACTACTCCATCTACTCCAACAGAGATTCGTTCATTTCTGGGTTTGGCAGGTTATTATAGAAGATTCATTGCAAACTTCTCCAAGGTAGCCTTGCCACTTACCACACTAACTCAGAAAAGTAAAGTGTTTATATGGGGACAGAAACAGGAAGATGCATTTCACCTTCTTAAACAGAAGTTATGCAACTCCCCTATCCTTAGTCTTCCAGAAGGCAGTGATGATTTCATTGTCTACTGTGATGCTTCAAACCTTGGTCTCGGTTGTGTACTTATGCAACGGGACAAGGTCATTGCATATGCTTCAAGACAGCTTAAGGTTCACGAGAAGAATTACACTACTCATGACCTTGAGTTAGGGGCTGTGATCTTTGCATTGAAGATTTGGAGACACTACCTGTATGGTACTAAATGTGTCATCTATACAACCACAAGAGCCTACAACACATTCTCAATCAGAAAGAACTCAACATGAGACAACGACGTTGGGTTGAGCTTCTAACTGATTACGACTGCGAGATTCGTTACCATCCGGGTAAAGCCAATGTGGTGGCGGATGCTCTTAGTCGCAAGGAACCAGTCAAACCAATTCGTGTAAGAGCCATGGAGATCAACACACAGCCAAACTTGAAAGACTTGATTCGTATTGCACAACAACAAGTAGTAACAGACAATCAACTCAAGACAGACTTGGATTGTGGCATCGAGAAGAAACTAGAACCCCGATCTGATGGGGTGTTATATCTCAACGGCCGCATTTGGATTCCAAAGTCTGAAGAATTGCGCACACTCATCTGTGATGAGGCTCATAAGTCGCGATACTCAGTTCATCCTAGAGCCGATAAGATGTATCAGGACTTGAGGACATCTTACTGGTGGCCGGGAATGAAGAAAGACATAGCACTATACGTGGGAAAGTGTCTTACATGTTCAAAAGTCAAAGCAGAACATCAAAAGCCTTCGGGACTTCTGCAGCAACCTGAAATTCCTCAATGGAAATGGGAGCAAATTTCCATGGATTTCATAACTAAGTTGCCGAGAACTCCACGAGGTTTCGATTCGATTTGGGTGATTGTTGATCGACTCACCAAATCTGCTCATTTTCTCCCTATCCGAGAGGATTACAAAATGGAGAAGCTATCCACTCTGTACATCAACGAAATCATTGCACGTCATGGTACTCCAACATCAATCATATCTGATCGTGATAGTCGTTTCACTTCTCGCTTTTGGCAATCATTGCAAAAGGCTTTGGGAACGCGTGTTAATCTTAGCACGGCGTATCATCCCCAAACCGATGGTCAAAGCGAAAGGACTATCCAAACACTTGAGGACATGCTTCGTTCTTGTGTCATTGACTTCGGTGGAAGTTGGGACACTCATCTCCCACTCATTGAGTTTTCATATAACAATAGCTATCATACGAGCATTCAATGTGCACCATTCGAAGCTCTATATGGTAGAAAGTGCCGATCACCGGTCTGTTGGACCGAGATTGGTGACTCACAGGTCGTAGGACCAGAACTCATTCAGGAAACATCAGACAAAATCACAATCATTCAGTCACGGCTTAAGGCCGCACGTGATCGGCAAAAGAGTTATGCTGATCGACGTCGGAAACCGCTTGAGTTTCAAGTCGGTGACCGAGTCTTACTCAAAGTTTCTCCCTGGAAAGGCGTTGTCCGATTCGGGAAGAAAGGGAAACTTGCACCAAGGTACGTTGAACCTTTTGAGATCCTGGAACGGATTGGTCCCGTAGCCTACAAACTCAAACTTCCAGTGGAGCTAAGCAATGTTCATGATACTTTTCATGTATCGAATCTTAAGAAATGCTTGGCAGATCATGATGTTCAGATACCACTGGAAGACATACAGATTCAGAACAACATGCAATTCATAGAACGTCCGGTTGAAATCATGGATCATGGGGTCAAGAAACTTAAACGCAGTCGTATCCCGATCGTAAAGGTACGATGGGATGGCAAACGCGGTGCTGAGTTCACCTGGGAACGTGAAGACCAGATGAAGCTTAAGTACCCTCATCTTTTTACAGTATCTTCGGCTAGTTAATTTCGGGACGAAATTCCCTTAACTAGGGGAGACTGTAACATTTGTGCATTTAGTCATGATAGTCATAAACAATGTTAGTACAGTGTGTGTACATGTTCAGTCAGTCAATGTGAATCATGTGTTCATTATGTGCTTGTGTGTTAGAATCATTATTATTTAACAAGTATGTATTATTTATTTACAGTCGAGTTCACTAGGCAAGAACAGTATTGTGTTATATCGAAACAGTGGTGGGCAGCGAGAGTGAGCCCTATATATATACTGCGTTCGGTATAACAGGATAGTGTTGGTGCGTAGTGTTAAGACGAATATTATGACAATTAATTCAACAAGAATCGTAATACGTAAGCGAGACTGAGTATAGTTATGGGTGACGATCCATAATGATACGAATGTTGAACTTATAATTATGATTAAACGACTTTAAATATTTAATACGATCGAAAAACGTACGCGATTGCGGGTATACACGTAATTGTGAGTGTTTAACGATCTGTCAACACACGATGAGTAAAATAATTATATTAATTATTTTATATTTTTACAATTTTGAAACTCATCATTTATTTGAGTTTAACAACTTTTTTATTTTAAACCGCGTAAAATACGCGTTACGTTCCGGAAACGCGAACCGAGCGACCGAAACGGACCCGAACATCACCCGAACTATAAAAGCCTTGAACAAGGCTTAAATCCTCATTTATTCCACCAACAACCCACTCTCTCACTACAAATTCGTCCAACCCTTTCTCTCTCTAAAAACCGAGCTTTAAACGCGCATAACTCGCTTATTTCTCAACGAATTTCGTCGTTCTTGGTGTCCACGCGTAGCTCTCAACATTATATACACGAAAGTACAAGAAAACAGCGAGATCAGCCGGCCAAAGACGAGGTATGATCGATTGAAAATCACGAAAATAGGGTTTTCGTTTTGTTGCTCGACCAACTCGTATAACCGGTAATAAAAGCCCACGTAGACCAACCCTAGACCTTCGAAATGTGGTTCTTGTGCATCGAGGATGTGGAGACTTCATCAGAGACGGCCAAAGCTCAAGTGGGATGCGAAGTTGTTACAGGTTCGTTGGAAGAAAGGGGCTGTCGAACCCTCTTCCGCAACCAGCCGAACCCTGGGCATTCCCACGAGCCTTCACCGAACCAATTGGTGTCCAACGAACCCTCAACTGCAACTGGCCGAACCCTGAGGTGCTTCACGAACCATCACGAACCCTTGGTCCATGGCGAAGCCTCACGAACCTGCATAGTTCGTTTCAGGGTCAGCCGAACTTTAATGGATCTCCCTAGCATGAGCGAACCCTCCTTGTTGCTGCGAACCTTCGGTGATCATGAACGAACCCTTGCTTTCATGAGCATTTATCAACATGCAGCGAACCCTTAAACATCTTGACGAACCCTAGCTCGTGTGGCAGAAGCTATGTCAGCCGAACCTTGTAAGGTTCTTTGTCCGAACCTTGATGTTTTCTCATGAGGAACGAACCCACATGAGCCAAAGCCTGTAAGATCACGAACCTTAGTAGCCATGCAACGAACCATTGGACCTTGAACAACTTCAGCCGAACCATAGGAGGATGTGGAACAAGGTTCGCTGCCCATGATTGTCAACCCATAAACCTTTCGGCCCAACCCAATTCCATGTAGCCCAATTCGATACCCTATGGCCCAAAACAATGGTGATAGGCCCAATTAGATCCTATTTGGCCCATGATGATCTTAAGTGGCCCAATATTGACTTAGAAGCTTAAATGGCCTACATGAACATTGGACGGCCCAACTCAACTCCCTTAGGCCCAATCCAAGCCCATACGGTTCATTATGATCCTAATTAGCTCGATATTAGCTTGGGCACGTTACGAGGCCTATATACAAGTTGTTGGGCCAACATCCCATTCACTGGGCCCAACACCACCTTCAATTGGCCCATCGCTAACCTAAATGGTCCATGGTTGGCCACAACTCAAAGTGATTGTAATTTGATCTTAGTTGGTTTAAGTTACAACTTAAACTAATAATGGGATCAAGTCACAATCTCAAGGACTTAAAACAATTGATCATCTTATCAAATTTCATAGTAATCAATGGTTAACAAGTTCGCGAACATTTATCATTTTATGCATAAGATTTATGCACAAAGAATCATTTCATATTCGTTTCTTGGACCCATGATCAATCAAATGATTCAAATCATAACTTTCAAGTTTTCACAATAATCTTAATCTTGAGAACACAAGTCAATCAATGAATCAAAGTCTATACAATTATAAATCCTATATCTTATGTATGATTACAATGTTATAGGAAACAATTAGAAGTCCTGTTTGCTACTTGCTATCTGTTTTAGTTCAGAGTCTACTGCAGACAGGTGAGAACTTTAGCCCCTCTTTTACTGTTTTTATAACTGTTTTGGGGTGGAACACGTGATCAAACCAATCGTTTACAATCATATTTCATTACACAAGGTGTGTGTATTCTTATAAACATTATGGGTTCATTGTACGAATCCTAGGAATTCATCAACTGTTTGAAAGGAATTATCAATTATTAAACTCTTTTCACTAAAAAGGTTTTATAAGGGATCTTTGAACTGTCTTGTAACAGATTCACCCAAATGTATTTATGAAGGATAAACACTTTTAAATAAACGATTTTATAAAATCTTTTTTATAAACTTTGTTGTTACACAAGGTCACTATTTTATGGTATTCAAATCAAGTGGTTCACAACATGGTATTCAAATCAAGTGGTTCACAACATGGTATTCAAATCAAGTGGTTCGCAACATGGTATTCAAATCAAGTGGTTCACATCATGGTATTCAAATCAAGTGGTTCATTTCATGGTATTCAAAACAAAGGATTTAATTCGTGGAATTAAATCTAGGTTTTCAATTCATGTTATCAATTAAGGCATTAACACATCCGGTTAAAGTAAGATTCAGAAACATGGTGTCTATTGTTGTAAACAAACTTGTAAAAGCATCAAGTATCATATTCATTAGCGTTAGTACTGGGTGATCACAACAAGGGAAAGCGGACACACACATTGGGGCAGGCCGATTGCTGCAGTTAGTTTTTAAATTTGTTTTATAAACTAACTGCAGATTTCGGTTACATATGGTTTCATTAAAATTGCTATACATAATCTAACTCCAAACGTGGTTTGGGACTTGATATGATATGTTGGCTTTCGTGCGAACAGTGATTGGACTGTTTACACTCATTTTCTTACTTGATGTTAGTTTGGGTTGCAGCTCATCCGTGTGAATCTTATGTTGCTTTAACTTACCTATGCCTTATATCATGTACTCATGTTTACAAATGATTAAACCTATTGTTCTCACCAACTACGTCTGTAGTTGACAGTTACTTTTCACGTGTTTCAGGTAATCAGGTTTAAGACATTCTCAGGGACAACTAAGGAGACCATTCTAAGATAGAACAAGATGAAGAAACATGCTAGGATGGATTAGAAACACACTAAATCCTAATGTTTACTTGTCTTGTTTGAAGTCTTATTTTGTAAACTATATTTTGGATCTGTAGTTGTCTTTCTTTTGGTAGATAGATTGTCTGTAACTAAACAACTGTCTAAACATTATGAAATGTAGTAATTCCATTGTGGTTGTTCTTATTCAATACTTGTGCATGATTCAACTGTTCATACGTCACCGCGCCGTGGATTCCGCACGCGGCGCAGGGGTGTGACAATACCCCCAGATGACTGCTGACCACTGTTCGAATTGTGATAAGTCTTGTTTGAATCCTGCTTGCGGTTCTGCTGAAATGATTGTTGAGAAGAGTTTTGAAATTGTTGCTCTCCCACTTCCTTTTGTGGTCTCCCACTTTAGTAGCTTCTGTTCTCTTGGGCAAAGTTCCCTATTGTACTGCTTGATCAGTCAGTTGGTGCGCTAACCGAACAGCTTGTTGAATCATTGTAGGATTCACAGAAGTGACCAACCTTTGGATCTGAGGCACTAGTCCCCCAATATACCTCTCAATCCACTTGCTCGGTGGATTAGCCATGTGTGGTAGGAGCCTCGCTAATTCGTGTGACCGAGTAGTGTACTCCTCGATATTAGAACCTTCCATCTTAAGATGCCAATACTCATCTTCCAGCTTTTGTATTTCACTACGAGGGCAATACTCCTCTTGCAGTAATGTCTTGAACCCATTCCAGGTCAAGGCATTAGCTTCTCCCAATCCCAAAGTCTGAACATTAGAGTTCCACCAGGTCAACGCTGGACCCTCCAACGTACCCGTAGCATATTTGACTTTGTTCCCTTCAGGACAGTTGCACATCTCAAACACTGCTTATGCTTTTTCAATCCATCGTAGGAGTCCAATGGCCCCCTCCGATCCTTTGAAATTGTGCGGTTTGCAATCCAAAAACGTTTTGAACGTGCACACCTGTGGGTTTAATAATCCCCCAGTTGGACCATGTGGTCCCGTCGTGTGTGTTTGAGTGTAGTTCGCGATAGCCTCCGCGATCCTGTTGTTGATCAGCTCATTGAGTTCTGCAACTGTCATATTGATGTTTTCACCGGCCATTATCTTCCTAGTTAGAATAAATGTTAGAGCGTTATCAAAATCCAATGTGAAATGTGTAAACAATACAACAAACAGATTTGTAACCGTATGAATAAACGCAACTGTTAGCAATAAGTAATAGCTTTCCAATAGATACTAATTTTTCATTAGATAAAAATTTGAACTGGTTACAATACTTTCAAAATCAAAACATAAGCTTTCAAACATCTAATACAGGGACACAACCTGCCCCTTCTAGGTTTAAAATAAAAAAAATCAGGCATCCTCAATAGTAGAATCAGCATCAGAATCAACATCCTGTGCTGGTATCTCCTCCTCTTCCTCCTCCTCCTCTGCGTCAGATATAAACTGCTCCTCCAACACAATCAATCTCCCCTCAGCGATGTCAGCTCGGTGTTCCTCCTCCTGCAATCGTGTAGTCAGATGTACAATGTGAGTCTCCATCCCCTGGACTACACTACGAAGCTCTACGTATCGAGTGTTCACATCCCTGAGCTCCTGTGCGATGTGCTTTATCCTATTATCAGCCCAATTTGACTCCCAGGTCAGTCGGGTGATATCATCAGTCTCAAATCGTGGCCTCTTAGAGGCACGAAATGTAGGTGGTATACGTTCAGAAGACTCCTCAACGGGATCCTCCTCACGAGCCTCCTGTGGGTCCTCCTGCGGTGCCTCCTCAGGATCCTCCTCATGATCCTCCTCTAGATCCTCCTCTGGATCCTCGTCCGAGTCCTCCATGAGATCCTCCTCCGGATCCTCCTCAAAATCCTGAAATGCTGGAGCTACCGGCTCCTCGTCCTCAAGTACGATCACGTGCGGTGGTGATGGTGCTGCCATCTCTGTTACATAATACCATATGTAAATACTAAGCAAAACTCAGATGTGTAAACAAGTGTCTAATGTCTAACAGTTATATTCTAAGTCTACTAATGCAAACCTAGTTCGCTATAACCAATGGCTCTGATACCAATCTGTCACACCACCAAATTTCAACTAACGGAATCATACCGTTTGGGATGTGACATAGGATCTCAGATCATTAGACATAGTGAAGACCTCTATATGCTTTTCAAACATAACTTTGGTCTAAAACTGTAATATCAAAGTTCTAACGTTGCGGAAGCGTTTTTAAAACAATAACAAACATAACAGCTTGAAAACTGTAAATTACAAGTCAAAATCTTAAATGTCCAAATTCAAAACACAAGAATTAAAATATGCATGCGACTACACATCCTAGTCCATGCTTGCTTGTTCTTGTACCTTAACGTCCTCAGAAAACATGTAAATCAAGTCAACACAAAGGTTGGTGCATACACAGGTTTGTTTAATCATAAATGTTTGAAACAACTGTTTGAAAAGAAATGTTTGCATATAACATAATCACACATGCATAGTCATGATAGCTAGTCATTTGTACTATTTACATAAGCGGTCGACACCGAAGCTGACTGTTTGAATGTAATTTGCCTTTCCCATTATTGTCTAGCACAAACAATAGTAATGTGAATTGGCTAGTCAAACAACTGCGTAGACCTACAATCTACCAAGTGAGGTTTGTCAAACCTAATAGATCTATTTCCAACTACCACGCTTTGCACTACGACAAACTAAACGGTTCGATATGTAAGGACTTGTAATGCTATGTTCGCACTTAATGTAAACAGCTAACTCATGCAAGTGATATGTATCTAAAATGTTTGTTGCACATGTTTTCTCCCCCAAAACAGTTAAAATAAGAAAAGGGGCCGTGTACGCACCTTTGATAGCAAACAGAATTATCAACACACGTGAAACTGCGCAAGTAAACTTCTACGAATAATCTGTTTTTTTAACTATAACGTTGTGTTATTTGTAATGTCAATTTGTGTTTGTGGTCTTATACGTGTCAACACACGTATATTAAGTCATTTGAAACATTAATACGAAAGTACGTATAGTTTCGAGTTTGTTTGTTTAAGTTGCACACGATATCGTTTAATCACGCGTAGTTATACGCGATTATAATTTCGAGTCAAAATATAGATTTTATTGTTTCATGACGTTCGGAATTCCATTTCGGTTCCAACGCCTTTTGAATGGGTTAAATCGGAGCTAGAACGAGTAAGATATGATCAAAATACAAAAGTTGGTTTCAATTTCAAAAAAAAACAGTGGAGCATGGTTTCGAACCCACGACCTCCTGGAGATGCACCCTAGACTCAAACCATCTGCTCTGCTTCGAATTTGGTTAACAGAACTCCCATGTTAATTGTTTTAATCAAAAGTTGACTAGTCCCCTTTTGCTTCATAACCTGAACCCAATGACATCAAATTGACCCACGATTTGAACCCACCCGAGCCTGAAACCATGGGGCTTTCGTTCCCAGGACTCAGTCGAGTCTTTCCATGGTTTTAATTCGAAAAATTAACCATTATAACCCAATTAACCGGGTATCAACATGTTCGAACTCAAGTTCCTCATTCTCAACATTCTTAAATTCGTATGGTCTCTATTACACAGAGAATGTTTAATTTAAAAAAAATCAAACCCAGTTATATCGAAATCCCCAATTCTATTAAATCGACGAACCCTAACAATCAAGATCATTAAATTCGTTGTTATCTTATGAAATTGATAAAGTGTTTTCAATCAACAGAGAGTTTCGAAACTCTCTGTCATGTCTGATTTAAGTATTGAATTCGTTTAAACCAAAAATCCCCAATTCGTTCTTCATTAGAAACCCTAGAACTATGAATCCATTAATTTGTTGTTGCATGATCCAAATGACTTGGGATTTTCGTTTAACACATGATTTCGAATCTTTCTGTAACAGTTAATTTAATTTTCGAACCCACCCCGATCAAAACCCCCAAAATCGTTTAACCGAAGAACCCTAATACTCGACCTTGAACAATTCGATAAAATTAGATGTTTAATTCATAGGGATTTCATTAACCTGAACATTTCAAAATTGTTTATGTAATTTAATTTGATTATTCTCATCTTTTTGGTTGAAACCCCCAAATTGTCTTAACCGATGAACCCTAGTAATCGGGCATGTACAATTTGAAGTTAGAACCCGAAATTGACTTAGGGTTATGCTTAATCGGTTGTTTTACGTTGTGTAGGAATAGGTTTTTACCTTGTTTGATCTCAGTTCAGTGGAGTTCGACTCTTAGCTTGGGTTCGGCCGCCCACGATCCAATTCTTCTATCCAAGGTCTCTGGAATCGATAGATGTTGTGCAAAGCCTTCTAATGATGCCGACTAAGGTTTATGAAATTCTGATTTGATGTATTTCGATTCGATTATACCGATTTGATAGTGGTTAGAAACGGTTTCGAGTTTTGGTTATCATTCTGGTTTAATTCGACTAATTAATGTGTCAATAACGTATGTTAGCTGTTACTGATCATCAAATTGATGATTACAACTGATTAAATTCTGGTATTACTTGGTTTTAATGAAAAATTCGAATTCAATTGATTATCAAGGTCGAATTTTGACTTCTAAGGTCAAAATTAAGCCTATTATGTAATTACAAATTTAATCCTTATATTTTAAGTGTTTTATAAACTTCTTTTGTTCAATCTTAGTCCTTGTAGTTTGTTTTTGTTTACTTCCGTATCGTTTCGGTTAGTTTTCGGTTACCGGAGTTAGCCCGAAATGTCGGATTGTCACATCATCCCCTTCTTGTAGGAATTTTCGTCCCGAAAATTGTTAAATGTTAGAAGTAGTTAGGAAACCACTTGTGGGTTTCAAATTGTACGTGCTAGTGCGATGTCTGATCATTCTGTGTGCTTGTGTGTACATACCACACAAAGTCCTAGATTCAACATTTTAAGTCCCAAAACATATCTCCTTAGTTTCATGAGCTCAAAAACAGGTTTTGGACTCCTTTGCACTAGTTTGACCATTTTTCCAAGAATACCTATTTGACAAAAACTTTGATCTTGCAAGATCTATAGACGAGGCGTTGTTCCAAACACTTCCTAACACTTAGTGACACTCAAATGTAACCAAATAAGTAAATAAACTCACGGATATGAAGATCTACACTTGTTTTGCAAGAGTTTGACTTTTAGAAGTCAAAGTATGCGTATTTTCTACGTATAGAACTTGATTCTTCATGATCTTGCAAGATCTATCCATCTTAAATACAAGAACAGCAGTACAAAAAGTTACACTTAAGCTTTAGTAATGAAACCACATGAAACGAACAAAAACCAAAAATCTTACCCGTAAACTTCAGGATTCCATAACTTGGAGCATTCTTGATGAAATCTCGAGATCTTAGGGCCTATTTTGAGTGGATTTCTGCTGAGAATCAAGAGGGATCAGGTGTGAGCCGATCTGGAGCTAAAATGGAGCTGTTAGAGTGGTTAGATCGACCCTTAATGGCCAAGGAACCGATTTATACGACCTGATGGTCTGGGGCGCACCCTCTGGTGCTGACGTCTGGGGCGCAACCTCTGGTGTCGATTAAAGAACTAAAGCAATTATTTAGTGTTTGTGTCAACTTGGGTTCATGAACGGTTACATGATGACATTTCAGGCTCATGTGGGACATATTCAACAAACTTTTGTTGTGGAAAAAGAGATCATCACCGTCACAACAAAAAAACATGGCAAAAATATAACTAAGGGAAAATATCCTTCATAAAGAAACTCGATTGGTAGGAGTTTCATGAAGTGATGGTAGAACAATGTGAATAGTATTTGGCCATCTCATGTAACTTTTCATGTCGGAAAAAAAATTCATGATTTACAACAAATGAATCAACATAAGGTAATGATAGAACAATGTGAATAGTATTTGGTTCAACAATCGTACTAAACATCTCTCCACAATCCATGTCACAAGCCAAACTGTTGAGACATGTTATTACAATATAAATGTGCTTTATATTGCTCAAGTACGACATTATATTGTTTTGTCTAATATAAACATGCATAGGATATTAATCATTTACGGTGTTAGTTGAACTAACTTCCACATGTGATTGTCGATTATGGCATTGAACTACTTGAGTTGGCGCATTGAACTACTTGAGTTGGCACATTGGACCCATGAATCGAGTGTCACGAAAACCAAGGGGCTGATGCATGTAGGCCATCTCATGTAAGTTTCCATGTGTCAAAAAAGCATTCTTGATTTACAACTTATAAATAAGCAAAAAGTGATATAAAGTAACGATGAAAACGGTGTAAATAGTCGTTGGTTCAACAATCATACTAAACATTTCTCCACAATCCATGCAACATGCTAACCTGTTGAGACATGTTACCACAAACTAATATGAGTTTAATGTAGCGCAAGTATGAAATTAGATTTTCTTTTGTCTTAATATTCACATGCATTGGATAATTATCATGTATGGTGTTTGATGGGCTAACTCCCACCCCTTATTGTTGATAAGGCATTGAACTCGTTAAACGTGGCATTTTTCAAATCATGGGAAAAAAGGGTTTCGTTGTAATCAATGAGATACTAAGAAGTGTTAAGTGTAATATAATATAATATATTATGATATTCATAGTATTTGGTTCCTTTGTCATTCAACTTATTCTTGACTGCAAAAATATTACAAAATACTCTATCCACAATCATATAAATGTCCCTTGATACATTCAGTATCATTTTAAAGTCTAAAGAATTATTGTTTAGGCACACAACCTTAAAGTTGGCATGTTACGGTCAAGGTTGCACGCAGATGTGTCCTCATGTTACCATTATTTTGTTGGTCAGCTCACTCTTCAGTATTATTGTTGTTGCTTTGTCATGTTTGAAATATTAACTTGTATTTGATATTATTTTTCTGAAAGTCATGTTATTTATCCAACCAACACATATTTATCCGAACATAAATATCCATATAAATAACTTTTATTCTGTATTAGATAATGTGATCACCTTAAATTTACTTGGGGACTATTTGGTAATCTCTTAATAATCGTTAATGGGCTACTTCTTAATGGTTTATAGACATATATTAGTTAAGATATAGTCTTAAATCTGAATGGTTAAGAGATACTCTTAACCATTAAGAGTTAATATTACATTTTAACTGTTAAGAGATGATGATCAATTAAGAGATAGTCAATTAAGTGATAATGATCAATTAAGAAATAGTCTCTTGATGGCTCTTAATGTTCTTAATAACCAACCTCATACTAGTTTATATATTTTGCAAAGAAAAACGATTTTAAGGAGACCTAGGTTCAACCCTAGATAAGGTGTATTAGAAACAGGCGTAGTCTAATAATAGTAATGTAAATGAGTGACTTGGTGTGTGAGCAATTTAAAAAAAAATACAAAAAAAAAAAAAAAAAAAAAAAACGCCATGTTTGACTGGTATAGAGTCAACAAACCTAGTCCCTTTTATTAATTTTTTTTACGGCTTAAACAACAACACCTAAGATTGATTTCAAATGTCTTCTCAGATTTGATGGATACTTGTGAGCCTATCTTAGGAATTATCCGATAAACCTCCAACAGGACATTAGTCTCAGTCATTTAAAAATATGACCTTTCATTGAAAGTTAATGAGTTAACCAATAGGCTTGAACCTTCTATAGCACCATACTTGATTAATTTGTCCATTTTAGCTGGTTGGTTTTGTGGTATGATAAGGTATAATTTTGTTTATAACCAGTTAATTCACGTACCACTGTCATAAACCGTTGCATAATTTTGATCTTAACAAACATTATTTACTTGTAAGCTCTTTATTTTGTGCCAAAATAAAAATAATAGTTAAAAAATGTATTCCAATTATTGATAGTGGTAGGGATGATATGTCTGTAAAACCTGTGAGGTGCAATTATTTGTAAGTTGTGGGGGCAAATGGAGCAAGTAGAAAACAAAAGGTTATGCCAGCAAATTTTGGAAGCAATAGTTGCATGGAGACAAACTGATTTCCAGTGCAGGACCATTGTTTTATATATTTGACGTTCTTTCAAGATAAATTTGTTTCATAATTAACTTTTGGTCCTTATTTTATGTTTAAAGAACATAAACTCATGAATTACATAACTTTAATAATGAATTACATAACTTAAGTAAATCTAACTTATTTAGTTTCTATGTAGATTTTCAAGTTAACATATTGTCAATTGTTAGTAAAATAAGAAAAAAGAGAAGTAATGAATATTTAAAAAGTATTAATAACAAATATTAAGATCTAATATTATATTTTAAATTAACATATATTTGAAACGATTTTATTATTTATTAAGTTTTAATAAATATATAAATATGAAGATTTTTTTATATATACTTATATAACTTCATTATTCAATATCATTAAAATTTTAAAGAAGGTAGTGTTAGTATTTGTAGAATAAAAATGAAAAAAGGCGTTTTAAACATCACTAGAAGACGATACATGTTCTTCTATGTATCGTTTTTAGTTTAATTTCAACTAAATAGTCTTCTTATCCTAAAAAGTCTAAGAAAACTTATTAATCATTAGATAATGAGATCAAATTTACTAAGGAAATTCAAAATATTAGATGAAAAATTTGTTAAAAAGTAATCTAGTTATGACCACTTTTCTATTTATCTTTAATAGACGTTCATATCTTTTACATACTAAATTATTATTTTTTTTAAATATATCATAAAAACTAGCATTTTTTATCTTTAAAATTGGTATATTGTTGCTATAAAAAATTAATTTTTTTCATTTTATTGTGTCTAATTATCATCATTCTGTTTTCTTAAACGTTTGTGTATAATTATTTTAATTTGTGTTTTCCTACACGTAATTGTGTATTTTTTACATTTACTTGTGTCTTCTATAAAGATAATTTTGTTATTCATAATCGTCATTGTGTCATATTTGCTAGATATTATGTATTTTTCAACATCATTGTGTATTAAATTTTCAAGAAAACATAACATTGAGCATGAAACACAAAATACACAATTACATATACAAAGGACACAATGCCCTTTACAAAATACCAATGACCTCTACAAAAGTATTCATACTCGTCTTTATGTCTTTTTTACACGTAATTATGTTTTTTTAAATACTATTATTATGTCATCCTTGCTTGAAATTATGTATTATGCAATATCATTGTTTCTTAAATTTCTTAGGAAAACATAACATTGAGTAGAAACGCAAAAAAAACAAAGACTTGTACAAAAGACACAATGTTCTGTACAAAATACACAATAAACTAATGAAAACAAAATTTTTTCTTTAGGAATACTATACGAGTTTTTAAGATAAAAATGCTTGTTTTTGGTATATTTTTTCTAAAAATAATTTCAAATGTAAAAGTTATGAACATTTAAAAAATGTGGTGAAATTTGATAAAAAGTTAACAAAAGTAGTCATTGCTAAAATTATCCTTCAACAACTTGATTTAATCCTATTTATTGATTAATGATCTAATGAGTCAAGATTCTTATTAGAATTATTAGGATAAGAAGGATATTTAGTTTCACCTAACTCATATTTTTTATTGTAATACTAGAATAAGATTATTTATGATAGTTTTTTTACGAAGACTACAACCATGATAAATGGATAATCTCAGTAAATAATTATTTTTTTACATTTCAAATTATTGTCGTCGTCCTCGTCGTCGTCATC
>SZYD01002100.1:0-32815 GCA_009363875.1 Mikania micrantha | reverse complement strand
TCATTATGATCCTAATTAGCTCGATATTAGCTTGGGCGCGTTACGAGGCCTATAATATACAAGTTGTTGGGCCAACATCCCATTCACTGGGCCCCAACACCACCTTCAATTGGCCCATCGCTAACCTAAATGGTCCATGGTTGGCCACAACTCAAAGTGATTGTAATTTGATCTTAGTTGGTTTAAGTTTACAACTTAACTAATAATGGGATCAAGTCACAATCTCAAGGACTTAAAACAATTGATCATCTTATCAAATTTCATAGTAATCAATGGTTACAAGTTCGCGAACATTTATCATTTTATGCATAAGATTTATGCACAATAATCATTTCATATTCGTTTCTTGGACCCATGATCAATCAAATGATTCAAATCATAACTTTCAAGTTTTCACAATAATCTTAATCTTGAGAACACAAGTCAATCAATGAATCAAAGTCTATACAATTATAAATCCTATATCTTATGTATGATTACAATGTTATAGGAAACAATTAGAAGTCCTGTTTGCTACTTGCTATCTGTTTTAGTTCAGAGTCTACTGCAGACAGGTGAGAACTTTAGCCCCTCTTTTACTGTTTTTATAACTGTTTTGGGGTGGAACACGTGATCAAACCAATCGTTTACAATCATATTTCATTACACAAGTGTGTGTATTCTTATAAACATTATGGGTTCATTGTACGAATCCTAGGAATTCATCAACTGTTTAAAGGAATTATCAATTATTAAACTCTTTTCACTAAAAAGGTTTTATAAGGGATCTTTGAACTGTCTTGTAACAGATTTACCCAAATGTATTTATGAAGGATAAACACTTTTAAATAAACGATTTTATAAACTTTTGTTATAAACCTTGTTGTTACACAAGGTCACTATTTTATGGTATTCAAATCAAGTGGTTCACAACATGGTATTCAAATCAAGTGGTTCACAACATGGTATTCAAATCAAGTGGTTCGCAACATGGTATTCAAATCAAGTGGTTCACATCATGGTATTCAATCAAGTGGTTCATTTTCATGGTATTCAAAACAAAGGATTTAATTCGTGGAATTAAATCTAGGTTTTCAATTCATGTTATCAATTAATGCATTAACACATCCGGTTAAAGTAAGATTCAGAAACATGGTGTCTATTGTTGTAAACAAACTTGTAAAAGCATCAAGTATCATATTCATTAGCGTTAGTACTGGGTGATCACAACAAGGGAAAGCGGACACACACATTGGGGCAGGCCGATTGCTGCAGTTAGTTTTTAAATTTGTTTTATAAACTAACTGCAGATTTCGGTTACATATGGTTTCATTAAAATTGCTATACATAATCTAACTCCAAACGTGGTTTGGGACTTGATATGATATGTTGGCTTTCGTGCGAACAGTGATTGGACTGTTTACACTCATTTTCTTACTTGATGTTAGTTTGGGTTGCAGCTCATCCGTGTGAATCTTATGTTGCTTTAACTTACCTATGCCTTATATCATGTACTCATGTTTACAAATGATTAAACCTATTGTTTCTCACCAACTACGTCTGTAGTTGACAGTTACTTTTCACGTGTTTCAGGTAATCAGGTTTAAGACATTCTCAGGGACAACTAAGGAGACCATTCTAAGATAGAACAAGATGAAGAAACATGCTAGGATGGATTAGAAACACACTAAATCCTAATTGTTTACTTGTCTTGTTTGAAGTCTTATTTTGTAAACTATATTTTGGATCTGTAGTTGTCTTTCTTTTGGTAGATAGATTGTCTGTAACTAAACAACTGTCTAAACATTATGAAATGTAGTAATTCCATTGTGGTTGTTCTTATTCAATACTTGTGCATGATTCAACTGTTCATACGTCACCGCGCCGTGGATTCCGCACGCGGCGCAGGGGTGTGACAGGTTGGTATCAGAGCCAAGGTTGTAGAGAACTAGGAAAAACCCAATGTTTAACGACCTAGACTATAACCTAAGCTACCCAATAGGACTAAGTGCTATAGGCTTGAGGAACTTAGGATCTAAGTAACTTAAGTGAGCATTAAGTCTACAATAAGCTTGAAAGATCTTAGGGACATTTTTCTAAGATTAGATATCGAGTCAAAGAATTTGAACCGGAATTCTATAATTTTAGAAACCGTATTAAATTCTCACACATATGCATTTAAGGATTTCAGAGGCAAGGATCTGTATTCTTAGTATCCTTGATCTGAAATTCTCACACAGAGATCATTATAGAAATTCGGAGGCAAAGATCTGTATTTTCAGTATCTTTGATATGAATTTCTTGTCATATTCATTATAGGATTTAGAGGCAAAGATTGATATCTTTGATCTAAAGTCCTTGTCATATTCATTATAGGAATTCAAATGTCAAGATCTATTAATTTAGAGGCTTGATTTGAAATCCTTGTCATATTCATTATAGGAATTCAAATGTCAAGATCTATTAATTTAGAGTCTTGATTTGAAATCCTTGTCATGCTCATTATAGGAATTCAAAGGTCAAGAACTATTAATTTAGAATCTTGATTTGAAATCCTTGTCATTGTTATCATTGTTATCATTATCAGGTGTTCATTATCATAGGAACTTTATAACTTAGAATCTGTGTAACAGTATTCTTTAGTTGAAGTTCTCACAAGGGATCATTATACTCAATACTGTAGGTATTGAGAACCTAGGTTAATTAACCTAGGACACACATGCTAAAACCGAAGGTCTTAATTTCGAGTAAATTAAGAACCATGGGTTACATAATCATAAACATATTCTGAGAACAGGTGGCAATCATGAAACAATCATAATCAATCAACAGTTGGAATCTTAGCCCCAAACATAGACGACGGATTAACGCTGACGTGTTGAGGTAAGTGGTGGGTCGGTGAGAGCTTACCCTATATATAAGCTTATTTCAGTATGTTAGGAGGAATCCGGAGTTCGTATTTGGAGTGAGGGTTCGGGATCAACTGGAATCATTGAACATTAGTCAAACACATGGGATACAAACATTTGGGAACAATCATTGGTGAATCAAATCATAGTGAAATTCAAACTTGGATGAACCAAACATTATGGTGAATCAATCAAGTTGTGAACATTTTCAATGTAAACCTTAAGTGAAATTCTTAAGTGATTACATCATTAGTACTTACTGACATAGGTTAACGGGAAAGGGTAGAACACACGTATGATTTAGTTCTACATGTTAACAACTGTTAGTAGGTGCACGCATAACATAATCATAGTTCAATCATGGAATCAATCATAGTTCAAGTTGATCAAAGATCAGGAGATTCTTAATCAATGGAACACACTTGGAAATCAGTACAAACATGTTGCCAAATGCTAGCAAGGGCATGATCGTGGTATATCGAAACGGTGGTGGGCAGCGAGAGTGAGCCCTATATATATACTATTTTCGGTATATCGGGAAAGTGTCAGTGTGTAGGTTTGGTGGAGAGATCATGGGACATCGTACATATTCACATGATAAGTATGCCAATAAGTTGATAACTTATACGTGTACTGGATCATATTACAATTGAATGATAATACTAGTAGTATGGATATATTACTGACCTTATCATGAAAATTCAATTGTATCCTTCCTCATTACTGACCCGCTTGTGGCTTCTATTCGTAGAATGCCTCCTCGACGTGACCCTAATGCTGGGGACTCGACAAGTGGTAATGATGATGAGATCAACAAGATTGCTCGAGCTATCGCTGTTCATATGAGGGAAGTAATCCCTGGTATGGTCACTGATATTACCCAAAATCTTCGGGGAAGTACTAGTGATTCAGCACATAACTCAAATGCTACAACTACTGGAACTGCTAACTTCACTTTCAAGCAGTTCAATGATGCTAAGCCTCCTAAGTACGCTGGTACAGAAGGAGCTACTGGTCTACTACAGTGGCTGGAAAGCATTGAAGACATTCACGACTTCACTGGATGTCCTGAGAATCTGAAGGTCAAGATGGCCTCAAGCGCTTTTCATAAAGGCGCACTCACCTGGTGGAATTCTGAGAAGAACACCAGAGGACGTGAAGTTGCATTAGCCTTACTGTGGGACGGTTTCAAGAACTTACTCGTGGAAAAGTTTTGTCCACGTCATGAACTGAAGAAACTCGAGGTAGAGATGTGGAATCTGGTGCAAGATAGTGGAGAGAACGCAAAGTATACAACTCGATTCCATGAGTTGTGCATTCTGGTACCCCATTTGGTTACTCCTCTATCCCGCAGAATAGAGAAGTACATTGAAGGTCTACCCTTAGTAGTTAGGGGAACTGTCATGGGTAATAACCCCACTACTCTAGAGGCAGCGATTCAACTTGGTGCTACTCTCACTGAGGAGTATGTGAAATCTGGTGTGCTCACCCGAAAGGGATTCAAGAGAGCACAAATTGATGAAGGCAAGAAGCCTGAGCAACACCATCACAAGAAGAAGAAGCAAAAGACAATCAAGAACTTTGCAGCGTTGACTGCAGCTGCACCTACTCATGCCACACCTATCACTGCTATGCCACAACCAGCTAATGCCAGAAAGCCTTATACTGGCCAGTTTCCACTCTGCACCAAATGCCAGTATCATCATCTGCCCTACACTCCTTGCAAAAAATGTCTCAAGTGTGGGCGTATGGGACACTTTGCAGCTACATGCCGAGCTGCTCATCTTGTTGCTGCAACAACTGCTACCACAACCACTACTGCTACAGGTGGAAGAGCCTGCTATAATTGTGGAGCAGAGGGATACTTCAGAAACCAGTGTACAAAACTCAACAACAATACTGCTGCTGCACGTGCTTTTGTTATTGGAACTGCCGAAGCACGTGAGTATCCGGCAGTCATCACGGGTACATTTCTTATCAATGATCACTACGTTTCTATCATATTTGATACTGGTGCTGATAAAATCTTTATCTCTGCTCATACTGCTTCTTTGCTTAATATGCAACTATCTATACTTACTGCTCCCTATACAGTAGAAGTAGCGAATGGTAAGACTATAGTTGTAGATTCTATTATCCATGGTTGTGAATTAAGATTAAATGACCATCTTTTCTCCATCGATCTCATTCCTATGACTCTCGGAAGCTTCGAAGTTGTGATAGGAATGGATTGGTTATCCAAGAACAATGCTGAAATCGTATGCTCTGAGAAACTTATTCGAATTCCTCTACCGTCCGGCGAAACGAGGATAGTCTACGGCGAGAAACCATGCCGCGGATTGAAGATTGTATCGTGCATCAAGGCGAGGAAGTACTTGAAGAAGAAGTATTATGCTTTCCTGGCTCACGTGGTAGAAAAGAAACCTGAAAAGAAAGCAATTGGAGACGTTCCAGTTATCAGAGATTATCTAGACGTATTTCCAGAAGACTTGCCTGGACTACCCCCAGTCCGACAAGTGGAGTTTAGAATCGATCTCGTCCCTGGAGCAAACCCAGTGGCGAAGTCACCGTATCGATTAGCACCATCTGAGATGCAAGAACTGTCTAGTCAGCTTCAAGAACTTTTGGACAAAGGTTTCATAAGACCGAGTTTCTCTCCATGGGGAGCTCCGGTTCTCTTTGTCAAAAAGAAAGACGGTTCATTTCGTATGTGCATCGACTATCGTGAGTTAAACAAGTTGACCATCAAGAATAGATATCCTCTGCCTAGGATCGATGATCTGTTTGATCAATTACAGGGAGCAACTTGCTTCTCTAAAATTGATTTGTGATCCGGGTATCATCAGTTAAGAGTAAATGATGAGGATATACCAAAGACGGCGTTTAGGACTCGATATGGACACTATGAGTTCGTGGTCATGCCATTTGGGCTGACCAATGCACCTGCAGTGTTCATGGATTTGATGAATCGAGTCTGCAGGCCTTACTTGGATCAGTTTGTTATTGTCTTTATTGATGATATACTGATTTATTCCAAGTCGGAACAAGAGATGAAGATCATTTGAGGAAAGTCTTAGAGTTACTAAGAGCTGAACAACTCTATGCTAAATTCTCAAAGTGTGAATTTTGGCTAAAGGAAGTTCACTTCTTAGGACATGTCATAAACAAAGATGGAATTCATGTAGATCCAGCAAAGATTGAGGCGATTAAGAACTGGACTACTCCATCTACTCCAACAGAGATTCGTTCATTTCTGGGTTTGGCAGGTTATTATAGAAGATTCATTGCAAACTTCTCCAAGGTAGCCTTGCCACTTACCACACTAACTCAGAAAAGTAAAGTGTTTATATGGGGACAGAAACAGGAAGATGCATTTCACCTTCTTAAACAGAAGTTATGCAACTCCCCTATCCTTAGTCTTCCAGAAGGCAGTGATGATTTCATTGTCTACTGTGATGCTTCAAACCTTGGTCTCGGTTGTGTACTTATGCAACGGGACAAGGTCATTGCATATGCTTCAAGACAGCTTAAGGTTCACGAGAAGAATTACACTACTCATGACCTTGAGTTAGGGGCTGTGATCTTTGCATTGAAGATTTGGAGACACTACCTGTATGGTACTAAATGTGTCATCTATACAAACCACAAGAGCCTACAACACATTCTCAATCAGAAAGAACTCAACATGAGACAACGACGTTGGGTTGAGCTTCTAACTGATTACGACTGCGAGATTCGTTACCATCCGGGTAAAGCCAATGTGGTGGCGGATGCTCTTAGTCGCAAGGAACCAGTCAAACCAATTCGTGTAAGAGCCATGGAGATCAACACACAGCCAAACTTGAAAGACTTGATTCGTATTGCACAACAACAAGTAGTAACAGACAATCAACTCAAGACAGACTTGGATTGTGGCATCGAGAAGAAACTAGAACCCCGATCTGATGGGGTGTTATATCTCAACGGCCGCATTTGGATTCCAAAGTCTGAAGAATTGCGCACACTCATCTGTGATGAGGCTCATAAGTCGCGATACTCAGTTCATCCTAGAGCCGATAAGATGTATCAGGACTTGAGGACATCTTACTGGTGGCCGGGAATGAAGAAAGACATAGCACTATACGTGGGAAAGTGTCTTACATGTTCAAAAGTCAAAGCAGAACATCAAAAGCCTTCGGGACTTCTGCAGCAACCTGAAATTCCTCAATGGAAATGGGAGCAAATTTCCATGGATTTCATAACTAAGTTGCCGAGAACTCCACGAGGTTTCGATTCGATTTGGGTGATTGTTGATCGACTCACCAAATCTGCTCATTTTCTCCCTATCCGAGAGGATTACAAAATGGAGAAGCTATCCACTCTGTACATCAACGAAATCATTGCACGTCATGGTACTCCAACATCAATCATATCTGATCGTGATAGTCGTTTCACTTCTCGCTTTTGGCAATCATTGCAAAAGGCTTTGGGAACGCGTGTTAATCTTAGCACGGCGTATCATCCCCAAACCGATGGTCAAAGCGAAAGGACTATCCAAACACTTGAGGACATGCTTCGTTCTTGTGTCATTGACTTCGGTGGAAGTTGGGACACTCATCTCCCACTCATTGAGTTTTCATATAACAATAGCTATCATACGAGCATTCAATGTGCACCATTCGAAGCTCTATATGGTAGAAAGTGCCGATCACCGGTCTGTTGGACCGAGATTGGTGACTCACAGATCGTAGGACCAGAACTCATTCAGGAAACATCAGACAAAATCACAATCATTCAGTCACGGCTTAAGGCCGCACGTGATCGGCAAAAGAGTTATGCTGATCGACGTCGGAAACCGCTTGAGTTTCAAGTCGGTGACCGAGTCTTACTCAAAGTTTCTCCCTGGAAAGGCGTTGTCCGATTCGGGAAGAAAGGGAAACTTGCACCAAGGTACGTTGGACCTTTTGAGATCCTGGAACGGATTGGTCCCGTAGCCTACAAACTCAAACTTCCAGTGGAGCTAAGCAATGTTCATGATACTTTTCATGTATATCTTAAGAAATGCTTGGCAGATCATGATGTTCAGATACCACTGGAAGACATACAGATTCAGAACAACATGCAATTCATAGAACGTCCGGTTGAAATCATGGATCATGGGGTCAAGAAACTTAAACGCAGTCGTATCCCGATCGTAAAGGTACGATGGGATGGCAAACGCGGTGCTGAGTTCACCTGGGAACGTGAAGACCAGATGAAGCTTAAGTACCCTCATCTTTTTACAGTATCTTCGGCTAGTTAATTTCGGGACGAAATTCCCTTAACTAGGGGAGACTGTAACATTTGTGCATTTAGTCATGATAGTCATAAACAATGTTAGTACAGTGTGTGTACATGTTCAGTCAGTCAATGTGAATCATGTGTTCATTATGTGCTTGTGTGTTAGAATCATTATTATTTAACAAGTATGTATTATTTATTTACAGTCGAGTTCACTAGGCAAGAACAGTATTGTGTTATATCAAAACAGTGGTGGGCAGCGAGAGTGAGCCCTATATATATACTCCGTTCGGTATAACAGGATAGTGTTGGTGCGTAGTGTTAAGACGAATATTATGACAATTAATTCAACAAGAATCGTAATACGTAAGCGAGACTGAGTATAGTTATGGGTGACGATCCATAATGATACGAATGTTGAACTTATAATTATGATTAAACGACTTTAAATATTTAATACGATCGAAAAACGTACGCGATTGCGGGTATACACGTAATTGTGAGTGTTTAACGATCTGTCAACACACGATGAGTAAAATAATTATATTAATTATTTTATATTTTTACAATTTTGAAACTCATCATTTATTTGAGTTTAACAACTTTTTTATTTTAAACCGCGTAAAATACGCGTTACGTTCCGGAAACGCGAACCGAGCGACCGAAACGGACCCGAACATCACCCGAACTATAAAAGCCTTGAACAAGGCTTAAATCCTCATTTATTCCACCAACAACCCACTCTCTCACTACAAATTCGTCCAACCCTTTCTCTCTCTAAAAACCGAGCTTTAAACGCGCATAACTCGCTTATTTCTCAACGGATTTCGTCGTTCTTGGTGTCCACGCGTAGCTCTCAACATTATATACACGAAAGTACAAGAAAACAGCGAGATCAGCCGGCCAAAGACGAGGTATGATCGATTGAAAATCACGAAAATAGGGTTTTCGTTTTTGTTGCTCGACCAACTCGTATAACCGGTAATAAAAGCCCACGTAGACCAACCCTAGACCTTCGAAATGTGGTTCTTGTGCATCGAGGATGTGGAGACTTCATCAGAGACGGCCAAAGCTCAAGTGGGATGCGAAGTTGTTACAGGTTCGTTGGAAGAAAGGGGTTGTCGAACCCTCTTCCGCAACCAGCCGAACCCTGGGCATTCCCACGAGCCTTCACCGAACCAATTGGTGTCCAACGAACCCTCAACTGCAACTGGCCGAACCCTGAGGTGCTTCACGAACCATCACGAACCCTTGGTCCATGGCGAAGCCTCACGAACCTGCATAGTTCGTTTCAGGGTCAGCCGAACTTTAATGGATCTCCCTAGCATGAGCGAACCCTCCTTGTTGCTGCGAACCTTCGGTGATCATGAACGAACCCTTGCTTTCATGAGCATTTATCAACATGCAGCGAACCCTTAAACATCTTGACGAACCCTAGCTCGTGTGGCAGAAGCTATGTCAGCCGAACCTTGTAAGGTTCTTTGTCCGAACCTTGATGTTTTCTCATGAGGAACGAACCCACATGAGCCAAAGCCTGTAAGATCACGAACCTTAGTAGCCATGCAACGAACCATTGGACCTTGAACAACTTCAGCCGAACCATAGGAGGATGTGGAACAAGGTTCGCTGCCCATGATTGTCAACCCATAAACCTTTCGGCCCAACCCAATTCCATGTAGCCCAATTCGATACCCTATGGCCCAAAACAATGGTGATAGGCCCAATTAGATCCTATTTGGCCCATGATGATCTTAAGTGGCCCAATATTGACTTAGAAGCTTAAATGGCCTACATGAACATTGGACGGCCCAACTCAACTCCCTTAGGCCCAATCCAAGCCCATACGGTTCATTATGATCCTAATTAGCTCGATATTAGCTTGGGCACGTTACGAGGCCTATATACAAGTTGTTGGGCCAACATCCCATTCACTGGGCCCAACACCACCTTCAATTGGCCCATCGCTAACCTAAATGGTCCATGGTTGGCCACAACTCAAAGTGATTGTAATTTGATCTTAGTTGGTTTAAGTTACAACTTAAACTAATAATGGGATCAAGTCACAATCTCAAGGACTTAAAACAATTGATCATCTTATCAAATTTCATAGTAATCAATGGTTAACAAGTTCGCGAACATTTATCATTTTATGCATAAGATTTATGCACAAAGAATCATTTCATATTCGTTTCTTGGACCCATGATCAATCAAATGATTCAAATCATAACTTTCAAGTTTTCACAATAATCTTAATCTTGAGAACACAAGTCAATCAATGAATCAAAGTCTATACAATTATAAATCCTATATCTTATGTATGATTACAATGTTATAGGAAACAATTAGAAGTCCTGTTTGCTACTTGCTATCTGTTTTAGTTCAGAGTCTACTGCAGACAGGTGAGAACTTTAGCCCCTCTTTTACTGTTTTTATAACTGTTTTGGGGTGGAACACGTGATCAAACCAATCGTTTACAATCATATTTCATTACACAAGGTGTGTGTATTCTTATAAACATTATGGGCTCATTGTACGAATCCTAGGAATTCATCAACTGTTTGAAAGGAATTATCAATTATTAAACTCTTTTCACTAAAAAGGTTTTATAAGGGATCTTTGAACTGTCTTGTAACAGATTCACCCAAATGTATTTATGAAGGATAAACACTTTTAAATAAACGATTTTATAAAATCTTTTTTTATAAACTTTGTTGTTACACAAGGTCACTATTTTATGGTATTCAAATCAAGTGGTTCACAACATGGTATTCAAATCAAGTGGTTCACAACATGGTATTCAAATCAAGTGGTTCGCAACATGGTATTCAAATCAAGTGGTTCACATCATGGTATTCAAATCAAGTGGTTCATTTCATGGTATTCAAAACAAAGGATTTAATTCGTGGAATTAAATCTAGGTTTTCAATTCATGTTATCAATTAAGGCATTAACACATCCGGTTAAAGTAAGATTCAGAAACATGGTGTCTATTGTTGTAAACAAACTTGTAAAAGCATCAAGTATCATATTCATTAGCGTTAGTACTGGGTGATCACAACAAGGGAAAGCGGACACACACATTGGGGCAGGCCGATTGCTGCAGTTAGTTTTTAAATTTGTTTTATAAACTAACTGCAGATTTCAGTTACATATGGTTTCATTAAAATTGCTATACATAATCTAACTCCAAACGTGGTTTGGGACTTGATATGATATGTTGGCTTTCGTGCGAACAGTGATTGGACTGTTTACACTCATTTTCTTACTTGATATTAGTTTGGGTTGCAGCTCATCCGTGTGAATCTTATGTTGCTTTAACTTACCTATGCCTTATATCATGTACTCATGTTTACAAATGATTAAACCTATTGTTCTCACCAACTACGTCTGTAGTTGACAGTTACTTTTCACGTGTTTCAGGTAATCAGGTTTAAGACATTCTCAGGGACAACTAAGGAGACCATTCTAAGATAGAACAAGATGAAGAAACATGCTAGGATGGATTAGAAACACACTAAATCCTAATGTTTACTTGTCTTGTTTGAAGTCTTATTTTGTAAACTATATTTTGGATCTGTAGTTGTCTTTCTTTTGGTAGATAGATTGTCTGTAACTAAACAACTGTCTAAACATTATGAAATGTAGTAATTCCATTGTGGTTGTTCTTATTCAATACTTGTGCATGATTCAACTGTTCATACGTCACCGCGCCGTGGATTCCGCACGCGGCGCAGGGGTGTGACAATACCCCCAGATGACTGCTGACCACTGTTCGAATTGTGATAAGTCTTGTTTGAATCCTGCTTGCGGTTCTGCTGAAATGATTGTTGAGAAGAGTTTTGAAATTGTTGCTCTCCCACTTCCTTTTGTGGTCTCCCACTTTAGTAGCTTCTGTTCTCTTGGGCAAAGTTCCCTATTGTACTGCTTGATCAGTCAGTTGGTGCGCTAACCGAACAGCTTGTTGAATCATTGTAGGATTCACAGAAGTGACCAACCTTTGGATCTGAGGCACTAGTCCCCCAATATACCTCTCAATCCACTTGCTCGGTGGATTAGCCATGTGTGGTAGGAGCCTCGCTAATTCGTGTGACCGAGTAGTGTACTCCTCGATATTAGAACCTTCCATCTTAAGATGCCAATACTCATCTTCCAGCTTTTGTATTTCACTACGAGGGCAATACTCCTCTTGCAGTAATGTCTTGAACCCATTCCAGGTCAAGGCATTAGCTTCTCCCAATCCCAAAGTCTGAACATTAGAGTTCCACCAGGTCAACGCTGGACCCTCCAACGTACCCGTAGCATATTTGACTTTGTTCCCTTCAGGACAGTTGCACATCTCAAACACTGCTTATGCTTTTTCAATCCATCGTAGGAGTCCAATGGCCCCCTCCGATCCTTTGAAATTGTGCGGTTTGCAATCCAAAAACGTTTTGAACGTGCACACCTGTGGGTTTAATAATCCCCCAGTTGGACCATGTGGTCCCGTCGTGTGTGTTTGAGTGTAGTTCGCGATAGCCTCCGCGATCCTGTTGTTGATCAGCTCATTGAGTTCTGCAACTGTCATATTGATGTTTTCACCGGCCATTATCTTCCTAGTTAGAATAAATGTTAGAGCGTTATCAAAATCCAATGTGAAATGTGTAAACAATACAACAAACAGATTTGTAACCGTATGAATAAACGCAACTGTTAGCAATAAGTAATAGCTTTCCAATAGATACTAATTTTTCATTAGATAAAAATTTGAACTGGTTACAATACTTTCAAAATCAAAACATAAGCTTTCAAACATCTAATACAGGGACACAACCTGCCCCTTCTAGGTTTAAAATAAAAAAAAATCAGGCATCCTCAATAGTAGAATCAGCATCAGAATCAACATCCTGTGCTGGTATCTCCTCCTCTTCCTCCTCCTCCTCTGCGTCAGATATAAACTGCTCCTCCAACACAATCAATCTCCCCTCAGCGATGTCAGCTCGGTGTTCCTCCTCCTGCAATCGTGTAGTCAGATGTACAATGTGAGTCTCCATCCCCTGGACTACACTACGAAGCTCTACGTATCGAGTGTTCACATCCCTGAGCTCCTGTGCGATGTGCTTTATCCTATTATCAGCCCAATTTGACTCCCAGGTCAGTCGGGTGATATCATCAGTCTCAAATCGTGGCCTCTTAGAGGCACGAAATGTAGGTGGTATACGTTCAGAAGACTCCTCAACGGGATCCTCCTCACGAGCCTCCTGTGGGTCCTCCTGCGGTGCCTCCTCAGGATCCTCCTCATGATCCTCCTCTAGATCCTCCTCTGGATCCTCGTCCGAGTCCTCCATGAGATCCTCCTCCGGATCCTCCTCAAAATCCTGAAATGCTGGAGCTACCGGCTCCTCGTCCTCAAGTACGATCACGTGCGGTGGTGATGGTGCTGCCATCTCTGTTACATAATACCATATGTAAATACTAAGCAAAACTCAGATGTGTAAACAAGTGTCTAATGTCTAACAGTTATATTCTAAGTCTACTAATGCAAACCTAGTTCGCTATAACCAATGGCTCTGATACCAATCTGTCACACCACCAAATTTCAACTAACGGAATCATACCGTTTGGGATGTGACATAGGATCTCAGATCATTAGACATAGTGAAGACCTCTATATGCTTTTCAAACATAACTTTGGTCTAAAACTGTAATATCAAAGTTCTAACGTTGCGGAAGCGTTTTTAAAACAATAACAAACATAACAGCTTGAAAACTGTAAATTACAAGTCAAAATCTTAAATGTCCAAATTCAAAACACAAGAATTAAAATATGCATGCGACTACACATCCTAGTCCATGCTTGCTTGTTCTTGTACCTTAACGTCCTCAGAAAACATGTAAATCAAGTCAACACAAAGGTTGGTGCATACACAGGTTTGTTTAATCATAAATGTTTGAAACAACTGTTTGAAAAGAAATGTTTGCATATAACATAATCACACATGCATAGTCATGATAGCTAGTCATTTGTACTATTTACATAAGCGGTCGACACCGAAGCTGACTGTTTGAATGTAATTTGCCTTTCCCATTATTGTCTAGCACAAACAATAGTAATGTGAATTGGCTAGTCAAACAACTGCGTAGACCTACAATCTACCAAGTGAGGTTTGTCAAACCTAATAGATCTATTTCCAACTACCACGCTTTGCACTACGACAAACTAAACGGTTCGATATGTAAGGACTTGTAATGCTATGTTCGCACTTAATGTAAACAGCTAACTCATGCAAGTGATATGTATCTAAAATGTTTGTTGCACATGTTTTCTCCCCCAAAACAGTTAAAATAAGAAAAGGGGCCGTGTACGCACCTTTGATAGCAAACAGAATTATCAACACACGTGAAACTGCGCAAGTAAACTTCTACGAATAATCTGTTTTTTTAACTATAACGTTGTGTTATTTGTAATGTCAATTTGTGTTTGTGGTCTTATACGTGTCAACACACGTATATTAAGTCATTTGAAACATTAATACGAAAGTACGTATAGTTTCGAGTTTGTTTGTTTAAGTTGCACACGATATCGTTTAATCACGCGTAGTTATACGCGATTATAATTTCGAGTCAAAATATAGATTTTATTGTTTCATGACGTTCGGAATTCCATTTCGGTTCCAACGCCTTTTGAATGGGTTAAATCGGAGCTAGAACGAGTAAGATATGATCAAAATACAAAAGTTGGTTTCAATTTCAAAAAAAAACAGTGGAGCATGGTTTCGAACCCACGACCTCCTGGAGATGCACCCTAGACTCAAACCATCTGCTCTGCTTCGAATTTGGTTAACAGAACTCCCATGTTAATTGTTTTAATCAAAAGTTGACTAGTCCCCTTTTGCTTCATAACCTGAACCCAATGACATCAAATTGACCCACGATTTGAACCCACCCGAGCCTGAAACCATGGGGCTTTCGTTCCCAGGACTCAGTCGAGTCTTTCCATGGTTTTAATTCGAAAAATTAACCATTATAACCCAATTAACCGGGTATCAACATGTTCGAACTCAAGTTCCTCATTCTCAACATTCTTAAATTCGTATGGTCTCTATTACACAGAGAATGTTTAATTTAAAAAAAATCAAACCCAGTTATATCGAAATCCCCAATTCTATTAAATCGACGAACCCTAACAATCAAGATCATTAAATTCGTTGTTATCTTATGAAATTGATAAAGTGTTTTCAATCAACAGAGAGTTTCGAAACTCTCTGTCATGTCTGATTTAAGTATTGAATTCGTTTAAACCAAAAATCCCCAATTCGTTCTTCATTAGAAACCCTAGAACTATGAATCCATTAATTTGTTGTTGCATGATCCAAATGACTTGGGATTTTCGTTTAACACATGATTTCGAATCTTTCTGTAACAGTTAATTTAATTTTCGAACCCACCCCGATCAAAACCCCCAAAATCGTTTAACCGAAGAACCCTAATACTCGACCTTGAACAATTCGATAAAATTAGATGTTTAATTCATAGGGATTTCATTAACCTGAACATTTCAAAATTGTTTATGTAATTTAATTTGATTATTCTCATCTTTTTGGTTGAAACCCCCAAATTGTCTTAACCGATGAACCCTAGTAATCGGGCATGTACAATTTGAAGTTAGAACCCGAAATTGACTTAGGGTTATGCTTAATCGGTTGTTTTACGTTGTGTAGGAATAGGTTTTTACCTTGTTTGATCTCAGTTCAGTGGAGTTCGACTCTTAGCTTGGGTTCGGCCGCCCACGATCCAATTCTTCTATCCAAGGTCTCTGGAATCGATAGATGTTGTGCAAAGCCTTCTAATGATGCCGACTAAGGTTTATGAAATTCTGATTTGATGTATTTCGATTCGATTATACCGATTTGATAGTGGTTAGAAACGGTTTCGAGTTTTGGTTATCATTCTGGTTTAATTCGACTAATTAATGTGTCAATAACGTATGTTAGCTGTTACTGATCATCAAATTGATGATTACAACTGATTAAATTCTGGTATTACTTGGTTTTAATGAAAAATTCGAATTCAATTGATTATCAAGGTCGAATTTTGACTTCTAAGGTCAAAATTAAGCCTATTATGTAATTACAAATTTAATCCTTATATTTTAAGTGTTTTATAAACTTCTTTTGTTCAATCTTAGTCCTTGTAGTTTGTTTTTGTTTACTTCCGTATCGTTTCGGTTAGTTTTCGGTTACCGGAGTTAGCCCGAAATGTCGGATTGTCACATCATCCCCTTCTTGTAGGAATTTTCGTCCCGAAAATTGTTAAATGTTAGAAGTAGTTAGGAAACCACTTGTGGGTTTCAAATTGTACGTGCTAGTGCGATGTCTGATCATTCTGTGTGCTTGTGTGTACATACCACACAAAGTCCTAGATTCAACATTTTAAGTCCCAAAACATATCTCCTTAGTTTCATGAGCTCAAAAACAGGTTTTGGACTCCTTTGCACTAGTTTGACCATTTTTCCAAGAATACCTATTTGACAAAAACTTTGATCTTGCAAGATCTATAGACGAGGCGTTGTTCCAAACACTTCCTAACACTTAGTGACACTCAAATGTAACCAAATAAGTAAATAAACTCACGGATATGAAGATCTACACTTGTTTTGCAAGAGTTTGACTTTTAGAAGTCAAAGTATGCGTATTTTCTACGTATAGAACTTGATTCTTCATGATCTTGCAAGATCTATCCATCTTAAATACAAGAACAGCAGTACAAAAAAGTTACACTTAAGCTTTAGTAATGAAACCACATGAAACGAACAAAAACCAAAAATCTTACCCGTAAACTTCAGGATTCCATAACTTGGAGCATTCTTGATGAAATCTCGAGATCTTAGGGCCTATTTTGAGTGGATTTCTGCTGAGAATCAAGAGGGATCAGGTGTGAGCCGATCTGGAGCTAAAATGGAGCTGTTAGAGTGGTTAGATCGACCCTTAATGGCCAAGGAACCGATTTATACGACCTGATGGTCTGGGGCGCACCCTCTGGTGCTGACGTCTGGGGCGCAACCTCTGGTGTCGATTAAAGAACTAAAGCAATTATTTAGTGTTTGTGTCAACTTGGGTTCATGAACGGTTACATGATGACATTTCAGGCTCATGTGGGACATATTCAACAAACTTTTGTTGTGGAAAAAGAGATCATCACCGTCACAACAAAAAAAACATGGCAAAAATATAACTAAGGGAAAATATCCTTCATAAAGAAACTCGATTGGTAGGAGTTTCATGAAGTGATGGTAGAACAATGTGAATAGTATTTGGCCATCTCATGTAACTTTTCATGTCGGAAAAAAAATTCATGATTTACAACAAATGAATCAACATAAGGTAATGATAGAACAATGTGAATAGTATTTGGTTCAACAATCGTACTAAACATCTCTCCACAATCCATGTCACAAGCCAAACTGTTGAGACATGTTATTACAATATAAATGTGCTTTATATTGCTCAAGTACGACATTATATTGTTTTGTCTAATATAAACATGCATAGGATATTAATCATTTACGGTGTTAGTTGAACTAACTTCCACATGTGATTGTCGATTATGGCATTGAACTACTTGAGTTGGCGCATTGAACTACTTGAGTTGGCACATTGGACCCATGAATCGAGTGTCACGAAAACCAAGGGGCTGATGCATGTAGGCCATCTCATGTAAGTTTCCATGTGTCAAAAAAGCATTCTTGATTTACAACTTATAAATAAGCAAAAAGTGATATAAAGTAACGATGAAAACGGTGTAAATAGTCGTTGGTTCAACAATCATACTAAACATTTCTCCACAATCCATGCAACATGCTAACCTGTTGAGACATGTTACCACAAACTAATATGAGTTTAATGTAGCGCAAGTATGAAATTAGATTTTCTTTTGTCTTAATATTCACATGCATTGGATAATTATCATGTATGGTGTTTGATGGGCTAACTCCCACCCCTTATTGTTGATAAGGCATTGAACTCGTTAAACGTGGCATTTTTCAAATCATGGGAAAAAAGGGTTTCGTTGTAATCAATGAGATACTAAGAAGTGTTAAGTGTAATATAATATAATATATTATGATATTCATAGTATTTGGTTCCTTTGTCATTCAACTTATTCTTGACTGCAAAAATATTACAAAATACTCTATCCACAATCATATAAATGTCCCTTGATACATTCAGTATCATTTTAAAGTCTAAAGAATTATTGTTTAGGCACACAACCTTAAAGTTGGCATGTTACGGTCAAGGTTGCACGCAGATGTGTCCTCATGTTACCATTATTTTGTTGGTCAGCTCACTCTTCAGTATTATTGTTGTTGCTTTGTCATGTTTGAAATATTAACTTGTATTTGATATTATTTTTCTGAAAGTCATGTTATTTATCCAACCAACACCATATTTATCCGAACATAAATATCCATATAAATAACTTTTATTCTGTATTAGATAATGTGATCACCTTAAATTTACTTGGGGACTATTTGGTAATCTCTTAATAATCGTTAATGGGCTACTTCTTAATGGTTTATAGACATATATTAGTTAAGATATAGTCTTAAATCTGAATGGTTAAGAGATACTCTTAACCATTAAGAGTTAATATTACATTTTAACTGTTAAGAGATGATGATCAATTAAGAGATAGTCAATTAAGTGATAATGATCAATTAAGAAATAGTCTCTTGATGGCTCTTAATGTTCTTAATAACCAACCTCATACTAGTTTATATATTTTGCAAAGAAAAACGATTTTAAGGAGACCTAGGTTCAACCCTAGATAAGGTGTATTAGAAACAGGCGTAGTCTAATAATAGTAATGTAAATGAGTGACTTGGTGTGTGAGCAATTTAAAAAAAAATACAAAAAAAAAAAAAAAAAAAAAAAAACGCCATGTTTGACTGGTTATAGAGTCAACAAACCTAGGTCCCTTTTTATTAATTTTTTTTAACGGCTTTAAACAACAACACCTAAGATTGATTTCAAATGTCTTCTCAGATTTGATGGATACTTGTGAGCCTATCTTAGGAATTATCCGATAAACCTCCAACAGGACATTAGTCTCAGTCATTTAAAAATATGACCTTTCATTGGAAAGTTAATGAGTTAACCAATAGGCTTGAACCTTCTATAGCACCATACTTGATTAATTTGTCCATTTTAGCTGGTTGGTTTTGTGGTATGATAAGGTATAATTTTGTTTATAACCAGTTAATTCACGTACCACTGTCATAAACCGTTGCATAATTTTGATCTTAACAAACATTATTTACTTGTAAGCTCTTTATTTTGTGCCAAAATAAAAATAATAGTTAAAAAATGTATTCCAATTATTGATAGTGGTAGGGATGATATGTCTGTAAAACCTGTGAGGTGCAATTATTTGTAAGTTGTGGGGGCAAATGGAGCAAGTAGAAAACAAAAGGTTATGCCAGCAAATTTTGGAAGCAATAGTTGCATGGAGACAAACTGATTTCCAGTGCAGGACCATTGTTTTATATATTTGACGTTCTTTCAAGATAAATTTGTTTCATAATTAACTTTTGGTCCTTATTTTATGTTTAAAGAACATAAACTCATGAATTACATAACTTTAATAATGAATTACATAACTTAAGTAAATCTAACTTATTTAGTTTCTATGTAGATTTTCAAGTTAACATATTGTCAATTGTTAGTAAAATAAGAAAAAAGAGAAGTAATGAATATTTAAAAAGTATTAATAACAAATAATTAAGATCTAATATTATATTTTAAATTAACATATATTTGAAACGATTTTATTATTTATTAAGTTTTAATAAATATATAAATATGAAGATTTTTTTATATATACTTATATAACTTCATTATTCAATATCATTAAAATTTTAAAGAAGGTAGTGTTAGTATTTGTAGAATAAAAATGAAAAAAGGCGTTTTAAACATCACTAGAAGACGATACATGTTCTTCTATGTATCGTTTTTAGTTTAATTTCAACTAAATAGTCTTCTTATCCTAAAAAGTCTAAGAAAACTTATTAATCATTAGATAATGAGATCAAATTTACTAAGGAAATTCAAAATATTAGATGAAAAATTTGTTAAAAAGTAATCTAGTTATGACCACTTTTCTATTTATCTTTAATAGACGTTCATATCTTTTACATACTAAATTATTATTTTTTTAAATATATCATAAAAACTAGCATTTTTTATCTTTAAAATTGGTATATTGTTGCTATAAAAAATTAATTTTTTTCATTTTATTGTGTCTAATTATCATCATTCTGTTTTCTTAAACGTTTGTGTATAATTATTTTAATTTGTGTTTTCCTACACGTAATTGTGTATTTTTTACATTTACTTGTGTCTTCTATAAAGATAATTTTGTTATTCATAATCGTCATTGTGTCATATTTGCTAGATATTATGTATTTTTCAACATCATTGTGTATTAAATTTTCAAGAAAACATAACATTGAGCATGAAACACAAAATACACAATTACATATACAAAGGACACAATGCCCTTTACAAAATACCAAATGACCTCTACAAAAGTATTCATACTCGTCTTTATGTCTTTTTTACACGTAATTATGTTTTTTTAAATACTATTATTATGTCATCCTTGCTTGAAATTATGTATTATGCAATATCATTGTTTCTTAAATTTCTTAGGAAAACATAACATTGAGTAGAAACGCAAAAAAAAACAAAGACTTGTACAAAAGACACAATGTTCTGTACAAAATACACAATAAACTAATGAAAACAAAATTTTTTCTTTAGGAATACTATACGAGTTTTTAAGATAAAAATGCTTGTTTTTATGGTATATTTTTTCTAAAAATAATTTCAAATGTAAAAGTTATGAACATTTAAAAAATGTGGTGAAATTTGATAAAAAGTTAACAAAAGTAGTCATTGCTAAAATTATCCTTCAACAACTTGATTTAATCCTATTTATTGATTAATGATCTAATGAGTCAAGATTCTTATTAGAATTATTAGGATAAGAAGGATATTTAGTTTCACCTAACTCATATTTTTTATTGTAATACTAGAATAAGATTATTTATGATAGTTTTTTTACGAAGACTACAACCATGATAAATGGATAATCTCAGTAAATAATTATTTTTTTACATTTCAAATTATTGTCGTCGTCCTCGTCGTCGTCATCCTCATCATCATCATTCTCATTAAACACAAATAATCATGCCTCCCTCCCCTCAAAAGGCCTCGATATTCTCATAATGAAATTTTTTTACCACTGTTAGAGCTCTAAAATTTAATAGAAACGAACAAGGTTTCTTGTACACTGCGGTTAAGCAGTATAATTAAAATACAAGCATTGAGGCATGATAGTACGTTTAAAAAAAATACATTATGGAAAACACAACACTTAAGCTCGATGTTTTAAAGGTTTGAGTCATAACCATAACAAAAGCAAATTTTTTAACTTGATAGTTAACTAAAAGTGACTTTAACTACTAACATAAAAGTCAAATGCACCAAAAATGTCAAGAAGTGATTTATTTGTTTTGAAGGGTTTTCCTTTATAATCACTCTATCTTATTTAAATTTTTAAAAATTACCAATTTGAGACAAAGTGAAAATACAAACAAACATTTACATTAAAATTAAAAAGTTGTACTATATGATATAAGAGTTGTAAAACTCTTAATGTTAAGAGATTTAAGCAAATTACTATTTTTTCCTTATAATATGTATTATATAGTAGTGTGAGTGTGTATATATATATATATATTTGTGATCAAATTATAACCCTTCCTTAAAAAATAACACATTAACTCTAAATATCCAATCTGAAGGTGACACATGGCATTATTCAAAAACTATGATGAGGGGTAGATCAGTAATTTGTTTTATGTACTAACTTACCCCATCTTTTTTTATATATCCATAACTTTTTTATAATATAATATTTTTTTATGAAAATTGCACCGTTTTACTCGTCTTATTTTTCTCTTTAATTCCGTTATAGCCTTGACTAGGTTTTTAATTTTTTTCGGATGTTCGTATTTACACCAATGTAACAAGTATAAAAATAACAAATTATTTGTAACGAGTTGTAACGAATTGGGGTTTACATTGTTGTAAAATAATTAAGGGTTACGTTTAAGAGCGTAAACGAGTCAAGCCGATCCCGAGCTCGTTAATTACGTTATATTCTTGACTAGGTTTTTTTATTTTTTCCGTATGCTCCAAAATTCGTTATATCTACAAGATTGTAAATACATTTTAATACTTTTAAAAAAATTATATCTACAAGATTGTAAATACATTTTAATACTTTAAAAAAATACTATAACATTTTTTTGATAAAAACCAAAATTCGTCCTTGTAAATACATGTTAATACTTTAAAATATATATATATCTACAAGATTGTAAATACATTTTAATACTTTAAAAAAAATACTATAACATTTTGTGGATAAAAACCAAAAATTCGTTATATCTACAAGATTGTAAATACATTTTAATACTTTAAAAATTATATCTAGAAGATTGTAAACACATTTTAATATTTTAAAAACCAAAATTTGTTACAAAATCAAGAATGTAACGTAATTAACGAGCATCAGGAAAAAATAAAAAAACCTAGTCAAGAATATAACGTAATTAACGAGCTCGGGATCGGCTTGCCTCGTTACACTTTTTAATGTAACCCCTATCTATTCTACAACAATGTAAACCCAAATTCGTTACAACTCGTTGCAAATAATTTGTTATTTTTATACTTGTTACATAGGTGTAAATACGAACATCCGGAAAAAAATAAAAAAACCTAGTCAACACTATAATGGAATTAAAGAGAAAAATAAGACGAATAAAATGGTGCAATTTTCATAAAAAATATTATAGTACAAAAAGTTATGGATGTATAAAAAAAAGAGGGGGTAAAATATTTAATATAGAAAATTACATTAATACCATTATTCCCTTTTCTTTTAAATCAAATACATTATTATATTATTGTTAAATATAAACCATTAGATCAACATCTTGTAATTTGATCAATAAATATGGTAAAGTTATTAGGTTATTGATGAATCCTAAGATTAGCAATAGATCACTTCCATATATATATATATATATATATATATATATATATATATATATATATATATATATATATATATATATATATATATATATATATATATATATATATATATCGTTTTTATGTTATGTGGATTATTCTATAAGAATTAAAAAAACAAAGTATGTTGAAAAAAAATACAAGAAAAATTAAAAGCAACATCACACAATTAATTACTTATATGCAATATGAAGTTATTGGTATACTGTACCTCTTTCTAGAAAAGATACAATTAATTTCCAAAAGATACAACTAATTACTATATGCATACCAATCATCCTTAGCTCAAGTGGTTGAGGAGAGGTACCCTGTGACTTCAATATTGGGAAGGTCACGGGTTCAAGTCTTGGCATGGACAAAATAGGGGTTCTATACTGAGATAGGGGTTTTCTCTCACCTATGGTGGGTTTCCTCCAATTGGGTGTGGATATGATAGGGTGGGTCTATGACCCGTCAGTGATCCAAATTGCCGTTCAAAAAAAAATTACTATATGCATATATCCAATATGTTCAATCAATAAGGCTATTAAATTGATGCAATAATGCGTGAGCAATTCCTCTTTTCCCTTCTTATATCGATAATAGTTGTTTTAGGATCGTACATCTTAATCCCCGTAGCTGATGCGAAACGAGGTCACCTGATACATCTATCAATTATTTATTTTTGGGTTTAAAGGATGAATGTGTTAAATTTATATGCTAGCACACGAAAATACTGTTTTTTAGTTTTTTTTTTTTTTTTTATTTCTTTTCTTGACTCGTAAGAGTTAGTTCTATAATTGCATATGTCTATCTGCTATTGTTTATGTTTTTTGTCTTCTTTTTGTGTTCTTCTCAATGTCATACTATAATAAGTAAAGTTAACCTAAAGTCCCAAATTTATATATGGGTTTAATATTCAATCTCACAACACGATTCCATTGGGGATATAAAGGCTGCATTCATGTTTAGGTTTAACGAGCAGCTCATGCTCATTTTGAGTTATCCGGTATTCGTTTGGGTTGAAGAAGCCCACTCATTTCTGGGCTAACCTCCAGGCATTTATAGTGGGCCGTCAAAGTGAGTTGATAGACTCGGAAGCTGATAAGTTGGAATGAAACAAAATAAAATAAAATAAAATAAAATAAAATACAAATAAGGAAAAGTATACCCAAATCCTACAAGTATTGGTCCGGCTATGTGAATACTTTTAGGTTGTTTCATATATATAAGATTAAGTGATGCCCGGATTATTCATATAGCCATTACCCGAACATATTTTTGAATCATATGCCTGAAATTAATAACTGTTATTGTTATGCTCTAATAACCCTTATAAGATATTAATGCTTCAATTAGTAGGTGCATTATTGTCATAGAGGTAATGTTTGTCACGAAATAACCTCTTTATCACAATGTTGTAAGGGCTGTACGTGTTGTTGGTAGGTGCATTATGTGGAAAATTATATCTTTTTTGAGATTCATTTTTGATTATATAATTTATGTTGTGAAGTATATAAGAAAATTATGTAAAATTGTGATATCAATGCTTCAAATAAAAAATCTGGTTTAATAACAGTGTGACAAATGTCACTCTCTTAAAAATCTTTTTATGTTTTAATTTTTAAATATAAGATTCTTTCTTGATTTTAACACATTTATACGTTTTTACATTATGTTGTTTTTAATAAAAGCTACACCATTAAATTCATTGTAATTTTCTCTCAAATTTCATTAGTGTCATGGCAATTTTTTTCCAAAACATTCATAATTGAAACATTGTACGAGTAGTAATATTGCCATACTAATTTTCCATCTTTTCAAAAAACTAACAATTTAAAAAAAAGATTCACACATCTTAAATATAAATTACAATGTTATTTTTATATGAAAATTAAAAATATTAAATAAATTTACATCAATACAAGTTAGAGGTGCGATCAATTAAACAAGTTGTAACTTCAATATAATTTACACAAATAGAACGGCCTGCGACATACTTACGAACTACAAATTTTGTCACGAGCTGTAATTACACCAATGCAACGATATGTATTTAATGGCGTAATTTTTATAGAGAATGTTGGACAGGAGGGTTGTTAATCAGGAATATCCAACTTTAGACTGTATGGTCAAAAACTAGGTATTAACTCCCTCTTAAGTCAAACACTTGGTTATTTCAATAGATTGTTATGTTAGCTAAAGGACGAAAAATAGAGAAAATAACACAAGGAATTTTCAGGGAATTTAATTCATAAAGTGTCGGGAATGTTGAGATATAAATAATCAAACATTCAATGTTACTGGACAAAAATAATAACACAAACAACTATCAAAGTTACAGACACTGATACAAACAAAACAGTACAACAACTGATAGAAAGCCAACAACAACGGAAACTTAAGTCTTTAGTGGTTCTTCAGTATTTAGCTCTTCCGTGTTGTAAGCAGTTGTTGTGTGATCCGTGTTCAAACCGCGGATGCGGATCCACGGTTGTTATTGTTGATTTAGCTGTTGTCTTCCAAGGCAAGGAAGATCCTAAGTTGTGTTCCAAAGATGAAGCTCAGTGGTTAAGAGCAATTGTCTACGATTGTTCTTGAGGCTCATCAGTCCTTCAATTAACCAACAATCTCCCTCTGGACTGATGAAGCCAAATCCACTTATTTTTGACTTAGGATCAAGTTGATTTGAACCCTGAGATTCCGTACAAACTGTAGAACGTCATAGTTTGTGTCAGCGTTATCTAAAGTTATGTGTAGAAAAATTTTTAGATCATCCTTGGAGTGGTTTAAGATGGAATATCAGTTTTTAAAGGCAGTTCTTGAGCCATTAAATCTTTCAATGGTTATGGAGCTGGAGTATCCATCAAAGAACCACCTTTTGATTACAGCTCTAGAATGAGCAAGCTTAGAAGGTTTTTTTGGCAGAGGGCTTTTGTTGTTGAGGAGTAGGAAGAAGAGGGGGAGTAGATGATGAAGGCCAATGTATGGCTTCCCTTCTTTTGATCTGAGATTTAGAGTCAAGCCCCTTTTTGACCAAGGCATGCTGATGAGTGTCACACCCCGAGCCGGTGGGCCGGATCGTGTGTCCCGTCGGGCGGAAAAGGCCCGGGGCGCGATATCGGGAATGATAATCGTGATGATCAGATTGTTTACATTGCACATGATATATAATGAGAAAATGCTAAATAAAATAGAATTACGAAGTTAAATTACATCAGTTTGTTCATAATTTAACAATGTAAATCTACTATCAACATCATTATTTCTCTATCTTGTATCTGCACAAGATATACAAAATAATATGTATAATGATGTTTCAAAAATATGCAAGTTCAAAATACTAGGTCCTCTATCTGGCATCCTAGTCCAAAAGCATAGACTTCTAATTCAGACCTGTTCGTCACCTGAGAAGTCATGCAAAAAGATGAAGTCAACACATGGTTGGTGAGTTCATATAGTTTTATTTAAAAATGAATTTGAATAAACCGTTCGGATGACAACCTTAACCTCACCATTAACCACCTTTGATTGATAACGTTTGAATAACCTGAAAATCTGTTTACATTGATCACCTGAAATGACAACCTTAACCTCATCAACAACCACCTATGTTATCCAATCAAGTATGCTTATATATAGGGCATATGTAGGGTCGAACTTACCGCCCGCCCAGCCACCGTCCCACCACATACAGGACCGCTTAACATATTGTTGTTAATGATAATTAAGTGTTTCATCTCATACCATCGTCAAATTAGCTTTTGAGTCCCACAAATTGAAATTCTACCGATTTCTTGAGTTCATCACGTATTCATGATCAACCATAGCATTTGTAGAAACATGATATTAAATGCTTTATGAAATGTATAATTAAACATTTAATACAACTATGACATGATGATTGGGCCTTATTTGAGTCAATCAATTAGTCTTAGTTGTTGGTGGTGTCCAGCTTGTATCGTCTCACACGTGGCCCATATCAGGCTTGACCCAAATGAGTCTACCTGTATGTGTCGGGATGTCACACCCCCAATTTTCAACTAACGGAATCATACCATTTGGGAACGTGATAAACCAGGATCTCAGATCATTAGACATAACGAAGACCTCTATATGAATTTTCAAAACATACTTTGGTCTAAAACAGTAACATCAAAGCTTTCAAAGATTTGCGGAAGCGTTTTAAAACCATAACAAACATAACATTTGTAAAATGTAAATTACAATGCAAAGTTGCAAATGATCAATTTCAAATAACTAAAATGTAAGACATGCATGCTCGATCTCCTAGTCCATGCCTGCTTTCTAGTGTACCTTAGCGTCCTGAGAAAACATGTAAATCAAGTCAACACAAAGGTTGGTGCATTACACAGGTTTTAGCATTCACAATTGTTTGAAACAACAGTTTGAATATAAGTTTGCAGATAACATAATCACACATTGCATAGTCATGATAGCTAGTCATATATACTATTTACATAAGTGGTCGACACCGAAGCTGACTAGTGCATGCTATCGCATGTTTTGCCTTGCCACTATTGTCTAGCACAAACAATAGTAATGATTGTTTGGTCAGTCAAACACCTGCGTAGATCCCATCTACCAAGTGAGGTTTGTCAAACCTAATAGATCTATTTCCAACTACCACGCTTTGCGCTACGGCAAACTAAACGGTTCGAAGTGTAAGGACTTTTAAATGCTATGTTGTCACATAATGTAAACAGATAACTCATGCAAGTGATATGTATCTAAAATGTTTGTTGCACATGTTTTCTCCCCCAAAACAGTTTAAAATAAGAAAGGGGTCGTGTACGCACCATTGATTGTTGCAGAATGATCAAACACTCGTGAACTCGCGTAGATAATCCTCTACGAAGAATCTGTGTTTTAAACAATAACGTTGTGTTATTCGAGATGTCGTTTTGTGCTTGAAATCACATATGTGTCAACACACGTATGCTAGAGTGTTAGAAATGTGCATACGTAAATACGTGTGACTTTGAAATCCCTTTAAATAAAATCACATAGTCGTTTATGATTTAATGTAAACAAACGTAATTATACGCGATTACGTTTTCGAGTTAAAATATAAATTTTATTACTCTAATACATTCGTATTCTCGTTACGTTTCCAACGCAACTTGAACCGATCAAATCGGAGTTTAAACGAAGAATTTACGGGCTAAAAACCAAAGTTTGGTTTAAATACTAAAAACATGGCAGCCCCCGGGTTCGAACCCGGGACCTCCCACACACACACAAGTCCATACCAGTTGATCTATCATAACTTTTGTTAACAGATTCGATTCAAAATTGTTTTAAACATCAATGGGCCGGTTCCCCTTTGTTATTCCTTAGCCGAACCAACTAGCCTTCAATTGGACCCGGGTTCGAACCCGATCGAACTCAAAACCATAGGGGTTATGTTCCTGGGATCCAACCGACCCTGTGGATGATTTTAATTCAAACAATTATTCATGTAATCCAATTAATCGGATATAACCATGTTCGAACTCTAGTTCCCAAACCCCCGATCGATTTTTGCTAAATCCACTTGTTTTATACAGAGATTTCATGGGGTTCTCACTAAGAAAGAGTTTTCGAAACTATCTGCAAGGTTTAATTCAACTATCAAGTTCTATCAACTCGAAATCCCCAAATCGATTTTACAACAAGAATCCTAGAATTGAATTCTTATAATTCGTAATTCCATGATGAAATTAACATAGCATTAACCTTAATCGGTATCTTCTGCTCCTATAGATATTATTCGATTCGATTTTTAGAGCTTGATTGTATCTAACCCCCAACTCGTTTTATACTAAGAACAAAAGGATTCGAATCCCTTCCATTCACTGTTTCTTGTTGAAATTGAGATATGCTTTTCACTAACAAGGTGATTCCGAAACTCTCTGCACTATTTAATTTCATTCCTAGACTTGTTTTAACAGAAACTCCCAAATCGCCATTATTCAAGAACCCTAGTAATCGAACACTATCAATTCGTTGTTATAACTCCAAATTAGTATAGGATTATGCTTAATCGGTTGGTTTAGGTAGTGTAGGAACAATTACTTACTTGTTTTGATCCCGATTTGATGGAGTTCACCTTTAAGCCCTAGATTCGGTCCCCTCGAGATCAATCCTTCTGCTCGACTTGTTTTGCTTCAAATTGTTGAATGTCACAGGCTCTGAATGTGCCGATTGATGCTCTGGGATACTCAATTTGTGATGTTGAAGTCGAATTATACAAGTTCTAATACCATAGTCGACGGTTTCGACTTTTCAATAACTATTGAGTTAAATTCGACCCCTCATGTGCTTATAACAGATGATTAGCTATTAATCATCATCATAATGAGTCACTATAGAGTTTAATTCGGTTACTAACACCAAATTAATACGAATTTAAACTCTTGTTTGCACTATAGCCGAATTTTGACTTTAAAAGTCAAAATTGAGACTTTTTTGATTTTTAATCTTAATCCTTGAAGTTTTAACATTCTAAGACTGCTTTTGATCAATTACCATCCCTCTAGTTAGTTTTTAAATGATTTCACATAATTTCGGTTAATTCTAAAGTTAACGGAATTAATCCGAAATACCGAATTGTTACTAATCGGCCCATTGGAATATTATTGGGTTAGATTAACCCAATTGGGCCTCATAAATACAATTGGCCTACCTTGGGCCTCATTAGGACTACCTTGGCCTCATTGGGCCTACCTTGGCCTTATTGGGCCTTCCTATTTGTGATTTCGTTATTTTCAGTTAACAAGGTTAATTCGAAAAGTCGGATTGTCACATCATCCCCTTGTTGAAAGAATTTTCGTCCCGAAAATTAGTAATTACTAGGAGTAGTTAGGAAACCACTTACGAGTTTAAATCGTACGTGTTAGTGTGGTTTGATCATTCCGTGTACTTGCGTGTACTCACACACAAAATCTAATGCTTGCAACCTCACAACTAAGTGTGATCGTTCAATGTGATTGTTTGTGTTTGATCATACTGTGCTGTGTAACCTCACACATAGTGAGTGTCTGTAACTGTTCGTACTATGCAACCCCGCACATAGCAAAATGTGTGTAACTAATCATGCATGTACTACCATAACATGTAACATATGAAATGTAGCACATAAAATGTATAAAATGTAATATAGCACAAATGTTTGTAACAAAACCAATTGAATAAAGTGTTTGTGCTTACAGTTTGAAATTTGCAGTGTTGATGTGTGAAACATCACGTCATCCCCTTGTTGAAGGAAATTTCGTCCTGAAATTTAACGTGCGCTCTCAGTGTCTGTAGTTGTTTTTTTGAACAGATGAGGATATTTCTTCATCATTTGATCTTCTCGTTCCCATGTGAATTCAGGACCACGTCTTGAATTCCACCAACTTTGACTATCGGAATCTTGCTTTGTTTGAGTTGTTTGACCTCTCGGTCCATGATTTCTGCTGGCTCTTCAATGAATCGTAACTATTCATCCACTTGTATTTCTTCCAATGGTACAATCAATGTCTCATCAGAAAGACATTTCTTTAAGTTCGATACATGAAAGACATCATGAACTCCACTGAGTTCATCCGGTAGTTTTAGTTGATACGCAACCGGACCAATCCTTTTCAGGATCTCAAAAGGTCCTACGTAACGTGGACTAAGATTTCCGCAATTGCCGAATCGTATCACACCTTTCCAAGGTGACACCTTTAGAAGAACTCGGTCTCCTACTTGAAATTCCAATGGTTTACGACGTTTGTCTGTGTGACAATCCGACTTTTCGGATTAACCTTGTTAACTGAAGATGTGAGATCACAGGCCCAACAGAGTCAATGTAGGCCAACAGAGCCAATGTGGGCCCAATAGAGCTAAGGTAGACCCAACAGAACCAAAGTAGGCCCAATAAGCCCAAGGGTGGCCCAGTAAGGCCAAGATAGGCCAAGTGAGCCTGATGTAGGCCCAATTGCAGTAATGAAACTCAAATGGATTAACTTAGCCCATTGGGATTCCAATTTAATCAATTAGTGATAATTCGGGATTTTAGTGTAACTTTGTTAATCGAAATGATATGTTATAATCCAGAATGGTCTATAGGAGTTAAGATTTAATAAAAATCAGGTTCTAAGTGTTTAATTTCATGAATTAGTCCACAAGTTGTGATTATAATTGATTTTGACTTCTAAAAGTCAAAATTCGGTTATAGATATATAGGGAAATCGAATTGGTGTTATTACACTGAATTAATGAGATTAAACCTCCAATCAACTCATATTAGTGAATTGTAACAGCAATCATACGTTATTAGTGAGAATAATGATCGAATTTAAATCATTTGGCATCCAAGAGTTGAAACCGAAACTCTTCATTATCAAAACCATTCGTTTCGATCATAAAGCACGAAATTGGTATTCCAGAAACCTTAGTCGGCATCTTTAGATTCTAAATCATCAATCAATTTGATCTAAGAAGCTACGGATTGAAGAAATCAAGCGGGGATCGACCGAAATTCCACCACAAGTCGAAGTACATCAGTTCCATATCAAAACAGGTTAGTGATTGGTCCTACATCCTCTAAAACGACCGACTAAGCTATTACATATGATCAATTTGTGTATTAACTTCGAATTGTAGGAACACTAATAACTAGGGTTCATATAAATACGGTTTTAGGGGTTTCGATTGAGATGAACTTTAAAATGAAATTATTCAACACCAATAGTTTCAGAAGGGTTCGATTAAACTAAAACAGGTGTCAATTTTGTTGAATAACATCGAATTGATTGAATTCAAGTTCTAGGGCTTGTAATAAGAACGAAGTTGGGGGATTCTTAGAAATTGTGGATTGGAATCAAATTAAATCATGCTGGTAGCTTCATGATGTTCCACAGAACATATTCCTAAGTTGTTTTGATCAAATCTTAACGAATTGTATGAGTTTGACAATTTGGGGACTTCGGTTAAAAATTATAAGGGATTTTGGTTTAAACGGTTATAAGACTTGAATTAAATTGTATAGAGAGGGTCGGAATCTTTATTATAGTGAAAACCATATGAATTCTGGATCAAGTAATCATTAGTTTGATCGATTGAATTAGAAATTGAAGGTTGGAGTTCGATCAGGTATATAATCGATTAATGGAGTTAGGGTGGTTTATTTTCAAATTAAAATCAGATGTGGAGTCGGTTGGATATCAGATACAAAAGTCCTATGGTTTCATGGACTATCAAAATCGAATTCGTAGTCAATTAGAAACTAGGTTGCTTCGGCTATAATATGTAAGGGGATTTGGACTGGAAGAGTATTTAAAACAATTAATTTCTAATATCTGTTGCGAACCCTAGCGGGCGAAGATGGTAGTGTGTGTGTGATGGGTGGCAGGTCGCGGGTTCGAACCCGAGGGCTGCCAGTTTTTGTGTTTTTGAACCATTTTTGATTTTTATTCATAACTCTTCGTTTCACCATCAAGTCCGATTCGATCCGTTCAAGTTACGTTGGAACCGTAACGAAATCCCGAACGTATTTAGAATAATAAAATTTATATTTTAAT
>SZYD01002099.1:0-68705 GCA_009363875.1 Mikania micrantha | reverse complement strand
CAGTTCAAAGAGGTTGAGATTCTTTTCAAATCATTATCATCGTACTCGGGATATCACTATATCACACTATTATCAAAAGCTAAGGTAGGTATAAGGAGTAGTATAAGATGTAGACGGTTCTTACCTCTACCCTGTAGGAATAGAGAGACTGCTTTCGAAGTTGAATCTAATCCATATAATCTCATAAATCATCTTATTTAAAGATTTAAATTGCTATTGACACTAAAAATACAATTTAACAGGCTAAAGTGTATGTGGCCATGTGGGTAACTAATTAACCATCCGTTCACAAGGTGGGTCTAAGACTCTAAGCCACCATTGAACTGTGGTTGGATTCTAGTTGACATTTGACAAGCAACATTGTTAAGATTTTCGAGAAATATATTTGTATAGTGTTCATGATTTGAGATTATTTGGTCGTTTGCCATGTTGGATTACTCATGTTTTATGAGATGTTCCCAAAATGTCTATAAAACAGTTATGATTGACTAAATATTCTGGCACTTATTTCTCCTTTTTGCCTCAAGAAATTTTATATAATTTAATGTTTAATTTTGACACAAAATACACTAAAATTATGAATAGTTTATGGCTCAACTTAAAATGATTCAAACCTATCTCGGATTAACCTAAACAACCAAATTCATGTTAAAAGTATATGATGTCAAAAATTTGCACCCATGTATTGTATAATCAAGTATAATACATCATTGCTTACACTATGTAACATTAATTTGATTAGAGTAAATTACGAGATGGTCTTTGTGACTTGCTAGTATTTCACTCTTCGTTCATAGGTTTCATAGAATACCCATATGGTCCCAAATTTTAAACATTTGTAACACATAATCCTTATGTAAGGGTAATTTGGTCAATTATGTGAGGGTAATTTGGTGACCTAACGAATATATGTGTTACAAATGTGTAAAGTTTGGGACCATATAGGTAATTTATGAAACCTAATAATCAATAGTGAAATACTAGCAAACCGCATTAATCTTATCAATAAGCTAATCATTTGGTTATAATCTAAACTATACAAAAGTTGAGAACTCTAGAAACTTATTTTCTTTTTTCTTTATTGCTCGAAACAAACAAATCAAAGGAGCCATCTTAAATAAAATTTATAGTTAATATCGCCTAAGCACAACCATTAGCTACATAAGTAGTTGAAAAAAACAAAAATTTATTTAGTTATTTTGTCATTAAGGGATAATTCTAACGGACAAATACATCAAATATTCCAATGCCCTTCTTTGGAATTATTATTTAAATCTTATTTCGAAGAATATTCTATTGATTAAAATTCTTGCTAAATTAATTACAATACAAACAAAAATAGAGAATTGAGTAGTTTTAAAGATCGTGGTTGAATAAATGAAAATTGAGGATGAATAATTTTTTTAACTAAACAAACAACTTGATCTGTCATGTGAATTTAGCTACTGGTTGGGGTTTCGTCTTGTGATCGAGAGGTTATGGGTTCAAGCTCTACCAGAAGCGATTTAAAGGACATCCAGGTGAGACAAAAAAATCTTGAGTCGGGTTCTGAACCAATGAGGGCGCGAGGGTATACCTATTCTAGGGTTACCACGCATCTGGTGTGGCCGCGTTTTACCTCTGCTTGTGGGCCCTGTTAAGACAACATAGTGGTATGTCGGATCGTCGTCGTTCAAAAAAAAAAAAACAAACAAACCAACTTATCTTACCATTTTGAAAGAAACCTACGCTAAAAAAAACTTTCTGCTCGTATCAAAATACCCACCCCTCCAACAGAGAAAATAATTTAACAACCATTTTTGCCTAGTTAATATCACTGCATTGTGATCACTCAAATGCCATAACCGACGACAATAACATTAACAAGAAAGACAAACCCAATTTCATATATGTATCTAGTTTTACATCTAAGAAGACAGTGATTCTGTAAATGATGAGATACTAGATTTCACAATCTTATTGAACACTAATGACCGGTGAGCTTCCCGCTAGATAATCATGTTTAGAGCACAAAGAAACGGGAAGTTACCCAATTCAGGGAGAGAATTGATTTCAAATTTTCAAATATCCAGGCTCTTCAGGTGACCAACGACAACCCATCAATCATCTCTGTGAATTGTGATACTGGACTTATTTTCTTTGATGTTCATGCGTTTTCTTGACAAATTTACAAATTTGTGTGTGATTTTGTTTATGTAAAAATGTCTGGTTAGCTGTAGTTTTTCTTGTTTATTTTAACAACCAAATGATCCACTTCAGGTGTTTGATAAAATGACTAAAAGAATTAGGGGGGTGTGTGTGTGTGACTTGATTATGCAGCAATCAATCTGAGTGTATTGTTTGAATTTTTTAACCATGAGAAACGTAATCCGAAAATTACCTGCTCGCCAACTCGATCAGGTAAATCATAGTTTGTGCTGACAAATGGCTTGCTTCAAGACTCAAGAGGTTATGGTAGGGAACCATTGGAAGCAAGATTTGAGAGGCCTCTCGGCAAAGGCTATGTTGTTTGATTTTTCATTTGTTTTTTAATATTTTTTGTGTATTAATTAAACTTTTGATGTTTTATGATTTATACCACCTTAAACTTGACCTGATACAAGAACTCAATCAAATCATGTTTATGGTGAATAATAACTTTTTGTCTTGGGGATTTTGTTGTCATAGGTACCAAAGGTATGGGACAAGCTTTTAGTGTCTATAATCTCTTTAGAAACAGGTAAAACAATTGCAAGATCAAACAAAGCTTTGGTGCGAAATGGAAAGTTGTCAATGGACAGAAACCTTATCAGAGTCTATCTGGATTTCACACTATGATTCTTCAAAAGAGCTTGAAGAACATCTTTTCAAATTCGTTGTTTCTATGGTATGAATGATCTTAATCCTAAAATAATCCAGATATATCGTTTGATCTCAATCGACCATTTTGCTATGTGGGTTTTGTATATTGGGTTGACAAAAGAAACTTAATTTTGTTGTAGGGGTCTGCTAGATCTGGCATTCTTGGGGAGGCAACTGTCAATATTGCACGGTATTATACAAGTTCAAGATCATCTGCTCAAGTTTCTTTGCCATTGAAGAAATGCAACTATGGCACAATTTTGCAGGTGCCTTGTATTTTCTAAATGAAAATTTGCATTTAGAATGTGAAAGTTATACCAGTTATCGGTATGCACAAAATCAACTTAGAAAACTACATAAAATCCTGCACTCTTGTTACACATATATGACTGACCTCAAGATGACATATGAAGGTATTAGACAGATGTTTAGTATATTAATATTAGAGGGTAGAAAGTGTAAATATATTGGTTATATATATCTGATGTAATTAGATGATTCAATTGACATAATACAAAATCACATTACCAAGTTTATCTTGGTATCAGAGCGAGGTTCACGGGAACCCTAATTCCGGCGACCAGAGATCAACGCCTTCGACGTCTCTAATTCCGGCGACCAGTGATCAATACCTCCGACGAACAGCATCTTCTCGACCAGCAATCTCGACGACCAACACCTTCTCGACGACCAGCAACATCACGGCTAAACAATGGCCTTATTAGCGCCCTTCTCTACATCTGAGAAAACATCTCATAATTCTCATAAGTTTGGATTCACCTTGTCTCCAACGAATTATGGTTTTTGGAAGACGATGATTCACCCGTTTCTGGTAACAAACAACTTGATTGGTTATGTGGATGGCACTATTCCATGTCCATCACCTGTGATCTCACAGTCAACTTCATCAGACAAGGATGCTCCCAAAATCGTTCAACAACCAAACCCTAATCATGCGACATGGGTTGCCAATGATGCCCATATTCGTATGCTGATCATCTCCACCATATTAGAAGCTTCTTTCCCACATGTTCAAGGTACTACTTCTCGGGAACTCTGGTTGTCCTTGGAACGTGCGTATGCACCTCATACATCTTCTCGGGAATATACCTTGAAGACTCAACTTCTGAAACTTCAGTTGAAGGGTGATGAAACTACTTCTGCTTATCTCAACCGGGCAAAAGAATATGCTGATGCTCTAGCCAACATTGGTGAACCCTTCAAAGAAAAAGATCTGGTCATGCTTGTGATCTCTGGACTTCGTGACGAGTATAATGGATTAAAATCCACTCTTATTGCTCGACAGGTCCCTACAGCCTTTGCTGAACTTCATGGTCTTCTTTCTGATCATGATTACATGATAAAACAATCTGTCCCAGTTGTGCAACAATCCCAGGCATTTGCTGCTACTACTGGCAATTCCACCCAAACTTCTTCTTCTGGATTTTCACAACAGAACCACTTGCAGACGCTTCAACAACTAGCTTCTCAGCTTGGTTTCCAGCTTCAACCCACCAATTTCCAATCTCAAGCCTTTTTCACTTCATATAATCAAAACAACCGTGGCAGAAATCGGACCATCAACAACCGTGGTCGTGGCCGAGGCTCGAACAATCGACATTCCGGGGGAAATAGAAATCAGTTCAACTGGGCATCAAATCAGAATATGGTATATGGTACGTGTAATCGGTGTGGCATTGGTCACCTTCCATCTGATTGCCCTAACCGTGATCCTTCCACTATTCGTCCGAGGCAACAACATTCAGCTAACCATGCAGATTTTCGTTCCCAACCATCTGTATGGCTTCCTGACACAGGTTCCAACAGCCATGTAGCTGCTGACCTCTCTAGTCTTGGTACTGCTGAACCTTATTTTGGCGAGGAGGCTCTTCATGTTGGTAATGGTAAGGGTTTGCCCATCTTGCATATTGGTTCCACTCGTTTTTATTCACCCACCAAAACTTTTTCTTTATCCAATATTCTTCATGTTCCACAAATCAAACGCAATTTACTTTCAGTTCAACAGTTTTGTCATGATAATCATGTTTTCTTTGAATTTCATGATTCTTTTTTTGCTGTGAAGGACAAGTTTACACGCAATACCCTCCTCATGGGTCCAAGTGATCAAGGGCTCTATTCCATTCGTCTTCCTTCCATTCAACATGTCTCCAACATTGCCTTCACTGCTGTTCGTGCTTCTGTTGACACATGGCATCAACGATTGGGGCATCCTCATCCACAACTTTTACATTCTATGTTATCTAAACATTGTTTACCTATTTTCAATAAAAGTTCGAATATTTCTTGTACTGCTTGTCATATGGGAAAATCATCGAAACTGTCATTGTCATCTTCTAATTTTAAAAGTAATAATATTTTAGATTTGATTGTTTGTGATGTTTGGGGACCTGCTCCCGTTACTTCTTCTGATGGACATCGTTATTTTTTACTTTGTGTTGACCATTTCACTCGCTACATGTGGTTTTTTCCATTAAAACAAAAATCAGATGTATTTGCCAATTTTACACAATTTGTTGCAATGGTTGAACGACAATTTCAAACTAAACTTAAATCTGTCCAAACAGATTGGGGTGGTGAATTTCGGAACCTCTCCACCTACTTCTCTTCCCTTGGCATTATCCACCGTCGCTCGTGTCCCCACACGAGTGAACAAAATGGATTTGCGGAGCGTCGCCATAGACATGTGGTGGAAACTGGTCTCACATTAATGGCTCAATCTGGTGTTCCATCTCGTTTCTGGCACTTTGCCTACGAAACGGCTGTTTACCTTATCAATCGAATGCCTTCTCGTACCTCATCACATATCTCTCCTTTCGAAAATCTTTTCTCCCGTAAACCAGATTATTCCTTTCTTCGTGTTTTTGGTTGTCAATGCTTTCCTCACCTTCGTCCGTACAACAACCACAAAATGGATTTTCGTTCTCTTCCATGTGTTTTTCTCGGTTACAGTCCTGTCCATCATGGCTATCGGTGCTTTGATCAGGCAAACGATCGCCTCTATATTGCTCGACATGTACGATTTAATGAGCATCATTTCCCTTTCCTACACATCTCATCCCCACAACCCTCTTCTTCTTTACCAGATCCATATATCACTAGTTATCCTTCACCCACACTCTCTTCTGATCCCTCTCCTCCTCCTGTGTCTCCGCCTACACCCTCACATCCGCCCACTTCTCCTATACTTACATACAGCAGGCGACCCAAACAGTCCGCTCCCCCTACCCAACCTGCACCAGATCCCTCTCGTACACCAGTTGCTCCTACTGAACCTTCTTCTGTGTCTCGTATTCGCCCACCCAATCTTCGCCAGAACCCTAAACCACGAGTTCCCTTCAATCCATCAGCTTATACCACCTCTACCACCTCCTCTGACATTGAACCCACAACTTTCACCATTGCCAACAAGAGTCCTCAGTGGCAACAAGCCATGGCTGAGGAGTATGCAGCCCTGATTCGTAATGGAACATGGTCTCTAGTTCCTCTTGTTCCTAATTCCAATGTGGTTGACTGTAAATGGGTGTATAAAATAAAAAGGGATCAAACCGGTTCCATCACTCGTCACAAAGCCCGCTTGGTGGCTAAGGGCTTTAACCAACAAGAGGGGGTAGACTACCATGACACGTTTAGTCCGGTTGTAAAGTCTACTACCATTCGTACCGTTCTCTCTCTTGCTGTCACTCAAAGATGGAACCTCAGGCAGCTTGATGTTCAAAATGTTTTTCTAAATGGAGACCTCAGTGAGACAGTTTACCTACGCCAGCCACAAGGATTTGTAGACCCCCACAGACCAGATCATGTTTGTCTCCTTCACAAATCTCTATATGGGCTTAAGCAGGCTCCACGTGCATGGTTCAGTCGGCTAACTCGGGCTTTACATTCCCTTGGGTTCAAAGGATCTAAAACTGATCCCTCTCTGTTTATCTACTCTGCCACAGGAGATTCTTATACATGTTGATTTATGTTGATGATATATCATTCTCACTGGTAATAATCCCGGCCTGATTGATACAATCATTCAAAGGTTAGGCCAGATGTTCGCCATTCAGGACTTGGGTAATCTTTCTATTCTTGGGTGTTGAGATTGTTCATAGGGGTTCGGATATTCTCTTGTCTCAACGACAATACATCTTGGATTTACTCCAACGAGCTGGCCTCTCACACGCCAAATCGGTCACATCCCCGATTGCCACCACTGCCCAAATGTCTCTAGATGACAGCCCCCTTTTTGATAATCCAGTCCGCTATCGTCAGCTGGTTGGTGCCTTACAATATGTCACTCTTTCTCGTCCGGACATTACTTACGCAGTTAACAAGGTTTGTCAATTTGTCGCACCCCGAGAAATCCCGTCCCTTCCTGGGGCGCGAGCATCAACAGATTGTCAGGATCGCAGTCTCCGGTCACACAACATGCGAGACCTACATGTCTGGTTATATACGTACATCCAATTTCATGGATAAACGATTTGCAAAATCAGAGTTGCGGAAGTTATACAATCTCAAAACAATACAGTTCGTAAGTTTGCGGAAGCGTTAATAAATAGTTTCAAAATGATAAGTAACAATAGTTGCGGAAGCGATTAAAGATGTTTAAGATGTCTTAACATAACAAATGATAGTAAATGTTTAAGAGCCTAAGACACATATGTAGACGCATGGACTCCATCCTAGCATCCTAGATTCCTTGTGCGCGTGCCTTAGTTACCTGAGAAAACATGCGAGTAAAAGGGTCAACACAAAGGTTGGTGAGAGCACAGGTTTGAATCAGCAGTAAACATCAAAATGGTTAAAGTAGTTGTTTGTAGTTTTATATATCATATGCGGGTTCGAAACCGAAGCTAACATGCTGCCTCCCGCCATATCCATCCAACAAGATATGACAATGTTTATTGGTCAATTATGCACTGTTCCAACCTCCAGTCGGGGTGTCCATACGGCGCACAACAGTGGGGCTTGTCAGGCCCAAATAGTACTATTCAGAATTACCACGCTAAGCGCTACGCGCTATTAACGGTTCGAGATGTGTTTAATGAGGACTTATCAGTTTTGTGGATGAGTGCCACACATATGTATATACGATATTAGCATGTACAAATGAAACCAAAAGTATGTATGTTGATCAAAATCAGTTGTATGCAATGTTTTCTCCCCAAAGGTAGAAAATGTAAAAAGGGGCCGTGAACTCACCTGATGAAGCAGTTCCGGTTTATGTGATGTTCGCGACTGCGAAAGCTAGCAGTCCTGCTAGTAAGCACCTATGATCATATAGTGTAAGTATGTGTTTTGTGATGCGTTGTATTCCATACAACTCCAAGTGTCGGTGTGCTCAACCGAGTATGTGTGTGTTGATTTGTGTTGACTCGACGAATCGTTGGTGACACGATTGTTGTGTCTATGTGCCTTGATGCGCATAAGACACCAAATGCATCCTATGACTCTAATCACGTAAGTTTCCATTTTTAGAAAGTTTCCAATTTAGGAAAGTGTGGTTATGAAATTCCATTTCATAAAACTAATAGCTCTAGTATGTTTGTAAAAAACACGTTTATACACTTAAAAACATCGTTTGCGCATAAACCACCATTTATGCCGTTTTGCCCAAATAAAGTTTCCTAAAATAGTAAGTACTTGTTTAAAAGCTCGTTTTCACAAATCAAGGTTTCCAAATATGTTAGAAATCATTTCTAAACATGTTTCAACAATCTAAGTTCATCAAAACTCTTTAAAACATCAAAAGCCCTCTTTTGATTTATAAAAGTTTCCATTTTTAGCAAGATTATACAAACCCAAGTTTTTGAAAAAATCAAATATTCCAATGTGTTTCTAAACACTTTAATATGCATTTAACAACATCTAGACATGTCTAACATGTCTAGATCATCACAAATCCAAGACTTGCACATAAAAGTTTCCTTTTATGGCAAGTTTGTCCAAATCATCATCAAATCAACCTGACTTAACCAAAACTCAATTCTAACATTACTAAACACTAAAATCAGTAAATCTACACAAGTACTCATCAAATCACCAACGATTTCAAGCACGATAATCATATGGAGTTGCATGGGTTTTTAACCCATTGCATGTACGATCTAACTATAAGAAATCATGTAAAACTACCTTAGAAGCAAAATCAGTGGGAAACAATGGCTGGGAATGAAGGTCTAGTGGTTGATGGCGTTCTAAGCTCCTTAGCTTCTTCTCCAAGTTTCCAAGAGCTCCAAAGGTTCACAAATACAAGGATGGCTCCACCAATGTTTCAGAAGGTTTGAAAGCTTGTTTTCAGTGGTTTTGGTCGAGAATGAACGAAGAAACTCGGAGAAATGGTGAAGGAGTTCGACTGGAATGAAGTGGGTTGGTTTATATTGAAATTTTGATCTGCATGGCCTTCGCGTACCGCGGAGGCCGATCAAAATTTATCATCGCGTACCGCGAAGTAATTCGGGAGTCCCGATCCCGGTTTTCTTCGCGTATCGCGAAGCCGTTCGCCGAGGGACTTGTCGCGTACCGCGACGGGTCCATATCCTTGTTTTTCGATTTCGTTGAAACGATTTCGCTCATACATGATTCCTAACGTTTATCTAAAGCATCTAATGCTCGTTTAAGCACGTAAATACAAATAGCACATAAGTTTGATTGATCACCAACGTTCGTGAGTCTCGTGTGTGTGTTTCGATAATTCCTTGAATTATCTTCGATAGTTTGTGTTCGTGTTCTACGAAGTGTTTGCACACTTGATTAATCTTAATCAACGTGTAATGCACAATAATAGTCCAAGCTATTGTTTTGTGTTTGTGTTTAGCTCATCTAATTAAACATAATTAAATGAAATGCAACAAGTGAATGTGAAATACGTAGAGTTTAAGAGTTGCAATTTACCTGAAATTGCCGGGTGTCACATCATCCCCTTGTTGAAAGAAATTTCGTCCCGAAATTTGGTTGTTGTTGATAGTGTTTGAGAAGCAAGAGTGGTTGAGAAACAAAAATTTTCTGGTTGTCACATCATCCCCTTGTTGAAAGGAATTTCGTCCCGAAATTTATTCGTTGTTGTCGCGTTGTTCGACGTTGTTTGGAGAGATGGGGATATTTGCGTATCATCTGATCTTCACGTTTCCACGTGAATTAGGTCCGCGTTTCGAGTTCCATCGGACTCCGACAATCGGAATCCGACTTTGCTTTAGTTGTTTGACCTTTCGGTCCAGGATCGCTACCGGCTCTTCTACGAACCGTAGTTGTTCATCCACCTGGATTTCATCTGGTGGAATTACGAGTGTCTCGTCAGATAAACACTTCTTTAAGTTTGAGGCATGAAATATGTTGTGAACTCCATCGAGTTCCGCTGGAAGGTTGAGTTGGTATGCTACCGGACCAATCCTCTTCAGGATCTCGAATGGTCCAATATGTCGTGGGTTCAGTTTGCCTCGTTTACCGAAATGAATGACGCTCTTCCAAGGTGAAACTTTCAGAAGGATTTTGTCTCCTACCTGAAATTCCATAGGTTTCCGGCGTTTGTCGGCATAGCTCTTCTGACGATCTCGAGCTGCTGCCATGCGGTTTCTGATTTGCACGATTTTCTCCGTAGTTTCGTGTACAAGTTCCGGGCCGGTGAGCTGACTGTCGCCCACTTCCGCCAACAGATGGGTGATCGGCATTTCCTGCCATAGAGTTCCTCAAAAGGTGCTGCTTTGATGCTTGTGTGGTAGCTGTTGTTGTAGGAAACTCTACCAACGGTAGGTGAGTTTCCCAGCTGTTGTCGAAGTCTACTACGCACGCTCGTAGCATATCTTCGAGAGTTCTGTATGGTGCGTTCGCTCTGGCCATCAGTGTGTGGGTGGTATGCTGTACTCATGTCCAACCGAGTGTCAAGCGACCTTGGCAGTGAATTCCAGAAATTAGAAGTGAATCTAGCGTCTCGATCCGAAATGATGGGGGTCGGCACTCCGTGTCGCAAGGTCACTTCCTTGACATAGATTCTGGCTAGCTCTTCCAATCTTGCCGTTTTCCTTAATCGCAAGGAAGTTTGCTGACTTAGTTAGTCTTTCCACGATTATTCAGATAGTGTCACCTCCACAAGGAGTACGTGGTAATTTGGTAATGACGTCCATGGAGATTTGTTCCCACTTCCACATGGGGGCAGAGGAGTGTTGCTCCATTCACCGTTGATGTCTAAGGTTTCTCCACTAGGGAGAGGTATGCGCACAACCTTGTCGTGGCAAACGATTTTAGCTTAGTTTTTAGACAATCATTCCATGTCCACTATTATCTCAAAAATGCATAATGTAACTGGCATGAGGGCGTTCTTAAGATTTATGGTTTGCTATCCTTAAAGTGCATTCTCTTTGAATGTGCTAGTTACAATCAGTTTAACATCAGCTAATTCACGGTGTATTTAGCCTTTAAGGATATTGGGGGTTTTGACAAGTATTTACTAAGGTACTTAAATATAAGACTTTCCTCAGTTTCAGTATCAAACAATACAAAAGCGTAATGATCGTTTAAGAGATACGTACCTGTTGCAAGATTAGAGATCATTTCTGGCTTCCTTAGCCCCAATACGAGGGGTCGTTCCCGGACCGTTATTGTTCCTGTTATGTTGTCGTTCTCTAGATATGGGCAGTCCTTCCTGATGTGCCCTGGATTTCCCACATTCGAAGCAACTCTTTTCGGTACTTCATCCCCATTGTTTTCCACATGGGGGCAGTCCCTCTTAAAGTGCCCTGGCTTTCCACATCCGAAGCAACCTTTTGGTTCTTTGTATCGCTGCGGTTGAGGCTGCGGGGTTTTGGCCACCAGATCACTCCTGCAATTTTTAGTTGTGTGGCCTCGCTTTCCGCACCATTGGCATCGGTATCTTTCACACGGTCCCCGTTTATGATGATAATCACAGTTGTTGCACCTTGGGTTTTTGCCAGCATAGGCACCCTTACGTCGTCTTGGTGGTTGTAGAGTGGGGGTTTCGTTTAGAGAGTTATCCCATTTGCGTTTGTTGTCGGTGGTTTGATTACTGAGCCACGTGGAGGTAATAATCCTTGAATGATTGCCGTATCGGTCAGTTCATGAGCTAAGTAAACGGCTGTTGTCGTAAGGTGGTGGGGTCAGCGGATAGTACCATATCCCGAACCTGTGGTGTCAATCCCTCGATGTATATTTCGAGATGTTTGTAGGCTGGGTCACCATTTCTGGGCACATGTGTGCCAACTCATAAGATCGGAAGTGTATGCCTCGATCTCAGAACCGATCATCCTGTGGTTCCGGAATTCCATTTCCAATTTCTGAACTTTGTCGTGAGGGGGATATTGTGGTTCATCATTCTTTTAAACTCTCCCAGGGTAGAGCCATTACATGTTTCCGTCCTATGGTTTGAACATTTGTGTCCCACCAAGTGAGGGCTGCTCCCTCTAAGGTTCCTGTTGCGTACCTCACACGATCTTGACCCTACAGTTGCTCATGATGAAATTGATTCCAATCTCTCCATCCATCGGAGGAGACCGGCAGCCCCTTCCGTACCATTGAAAGAAGGTGGTTTGCAGTCTAAGAATGTTTTGAATGTGCAGTGGGGTGGATTAGGGTTTGCTCCTTGGTTCGGTGGGTTTTGGTTACGATTATTCTCTCGTGCCGCTAGTGCTTCATCAACTCGCTCGTTGATGAGTGTATTCAATTCTGTTGCAGTGAGGTTAATGTTTCCTCGTCTACTGCGCACCTGCGTCCTTCGTGTCTTCCAGCCATGACCTTCATAGCGAGACTGAGTGTTAGTATAGATCTGATGACTAATGTAGCGTGTGATTGATACGGTAGGAAAACATGTATTGATTGGCATAGACAGGATTTTCAATAACAGTTACTAGTCTTGATATATAATAAGTCGTACTGGTTACAATTCATTTAATACCCAAGACACTAGTATTCCAAAGTTTCGAGAGTAAAGAGACGCAACTCAAAACTCGTCTCTACCAGGCCTATGCTAGGTTAATCGGAGGCATTATCGATAGTGGAATCAGAATCAGCATCCGACACTGGTTCCTTTTCCTTAGTGTCAGGTTCTTCTAGGACTGGACCGACGACCTTGTTTTCCAGCTCTTCGATTCTAGCTTTAGCGATGGCAGCCCGGTCTTCGACTGCCTGGAATATTGAAATCAACTGGGTTATATCCCGCCCCAGCTTGTTGACTACGCTACAAGGTCCTGCTTATTGGGCATTCGTATATCTCAGTTCCTTTGCAAGACACTCGATTCGGTTGTTTGCCCAGGTCAGGTCACGAGTCAATCCAACTCAAGACACTGCCTCTCAGGCTCAAGTGAGTCTGGTATGAGAAATGTATTGTCGGGTGGCTCTTCCAAGGGGTCCTCCTCAGGATCCTTGTCATGGTCCTTATCAAAATTTGATACATTACTTCATGTGAAGTGTAAAGTCGTAACATGAGGTCTTCGGGGATACATGGTAATCCGAACTATGGCTGGGAATTTGATGAATGTTATGTTGAAATCTTGATTCGTTGTTCGAATTCGGTTGCAACTATCAGAGTGAGGGATAAGCGAATATCAATGTATGTGTTTCCAGAAATAGGCTCATAATAGAATTTGCCAGAATTCATGCGTACCTGTAAATTTCGATTATGTTGCGCACCATGATCGTCAATTTACCTTACATAGGAATTCTAGTTCCTCCTGCTTAGAGCTATTAGGTTTTACTGGATTCGGAGTTTATTCATGACATCAAGATTCAAACAAGAGTCATATGAGGTATGACTGAATAGCCTATCGAAACTAATACTGGGATAGTTACGTGAGTTGATGATTTATAGGATCTTGCGTAAGTCCTATAAGGATATCTATGTGGCTTGTGTGCGTTTTCCTTATGTCACTGAGTGTTGGACACTCATTGTGTGAATGTTAGGATGACTGATTGTAGATGACCTCATAACAGTCAGGGAGTTTCGTATGCACCGGTAGTGAAATCTTTCGCCATGGACCCTCTAGTTTTTCCTAACTCGGGCGACCATGTTCTCTTGGTGATATTCTATGAGTGACAAGGAGTTGAGTTTGGAATTTTCTCATATGGTCCTTGTAAACAGTATGTGTAGAAGTACTAAAGGGTTACAAGAATGTTGTTTAGGAGTTGGAAAGAGGATCAATGTCTTTCCAATCGAGGTTGAGCCACAGGGCCTACTTCATCCCTTGACTTGCTGTGGTTTTCATCCCTGATCAGCTTTTGTCATTGCCTCTTCGATTCGGGCACCGGTGATGTGGTATATGTGTACCGGCTGCTCCTCCTGCGATGGCTCAGACGTGCTGCCTTTGGGTGATAGTTGATTCGTTTCGGTAACTCAACTGCTACCGATAATGTTGATACTGAGGGTGTAGGAACAATCTGTTCCCTCTCGTCGAATGCGTGCATAGATGGTGATGACATTAATGCCACAACTAAATGAGTGAGTTGTGTATATGTACGATAATGTATACAAGTAGTACAAATACTAAGCACTATGTGTTGTGTGGAGACTAGTGGTTATAGACTAAGTTCACTAAATGCAAACCTAATTCGCAATAACCGGAGGCTCTGATACCAATCTGTCGCACCCCGAGAAATCCCGTCCCTTCCTGGGGCGCGAGCATCAACAGATTGTCAGGATCGCAGTCTCCGGTCACACAACATGCGAGACCTACATGTCTGGTTATATACGTACATCCAATTCATGGATAAATCGATTTGCAAAATCAGAGTTGCGGAAGTTATACAATCTCAAACAAATACAGTTCGTAAGTTTGCGGAAGCGTTATTAAATAGTTTTCAAAATGATAAGTAACAATAGTTGCGGAAGCGATTAAAGATGTTTAAGATGTCTAACATAACAAATGATAGTAAATGTTTAAGAGCCTAAGACACATATGTAGATGCATGGACTCCATCCTAGCATCCTAGATTCCTTGTGCGCGTGCCTTAGTTACCTGAGAAAACATGCGAGTAAAAGGGTCAACACAAAGGTTGGTGAGAGCACAGGTTTGAATCAGCAGTAAACATCAAATGGTTTAAAGTAGTTGTTTGTAGTTTTATATATCATATGCGGGTTCGAAACCGAAGCTAACATGCTGCCTCCCGCCATATCCATCCAACAAGATATGACAATGTTTATTGGTCAATTATGCACTGTTCCAACCTCCAGTCGGGGTGTCCATACGGCGCACAACAGTGGGGCTTGTCAGGCCCAAATAGTACTATTCAGAATTACCACGCTAAGCGCTACGCGCTATTAACGGTTCGAGATGTGTTTAATGAGGACTTATCAGTTTTGTGGATGAGTGCCACACATATGTATATACGATATTAGCATGTACAAATGAAACCAAAAGTATGTATGTTGATCAAAATCAGTTGTATGCAATGTTTTCTCCCCCAAAGGTAGAAAATGTAAAAAGGGGCCGTGAACTCACCTGATGAAGCAGTTCCGGTTTATGTGATGTTCGCGACTGCGAAAGCTAGCAGTCCTGCTAGTAAGCACCTATGATCATATAGGTGTAAGTATGTGTTTTGTGATGCGTTGTATTCCATACAACTCCAAGTGTCGGTGTGCTCAACCGAGTATGTGTGTGTTGATTTGTGTTGACTCGACGAATCGTTGGTGACACGATTGTTGTGTCTATGTGCCTTGATGCGCATAAGACACCAAATGCATCCTATGACTCTAATCACGTAAGTTTCCATTTTTAGAAAGTTTCCAATTTAGGAAAGTGTGGTTATGAAATTCCATTTCATAAAACTAATAGCTCTAGTATGTTTGTAAAAACACGTTTATACACTTAAAAACATCGTTTGCGCATAAACCATCATTTATGCCGTTTTGCCCAAATAAAGTTTCCTAAAATAGTAAGTACTTGTTTAAAAGCTCGTTTTCACAAATCAAGGTTTCCAAATATGTTAGAAATCATTTCTAAACATGTTTCAACAATCTAAGTTCATCAAAACTCTTTAAAACATCAAAAGCCCTCTTTTGATTTATAAAAGTTTCCATTTTTAGCAAGATTATACAAACCCAGTTTTTGACAAAATCAAATATTCCAATGTGTTTCTAAACACTTTAATATGCATTTAACAACATCTAGACATGTCTAACATGTCTAGATCATCACAAATCCAAGACTTGCACATAAAAGTTTCCTTTTATGGCAAGTTTGTCCAAATCATCATCAAATCAAACCTAACTTAACCAAAACTCAATTCTAACATTACTAAACACTAAAATCAGTAAATCTACAACAAGTACTCATCAAATCACCAACGATTTCAAGCACAATAATCATATGGAGTTGCATGTGGGTTTTAACCCATTGCATGTACGATCTAACTATAAGAAATCAAGTAAAACTACCTTAGAATGCAAAATCCAGTGGAAACAATGGCTGGGAATGAAGGTCTAGTGGTGATGGTCGTTCTAAGCTCCTAGCTTCTTCTCCAAGTTTCCAAGAGCTCCAATGGTTCACAAATACAAGGAATGGCTCCACCAATGTTTCCAGAAGGTTTGAAAGCTGTTTTCAGTGGTTTTGGTCGAGAATGAACGAAGAACTCGAAGGAGAAATGGTGAAGGAGTTCGACTGAAATGAAGTGGGTTGGTTTATATTGAAATTTTGATCTGCATGGCCTTCGCGTACCGCGGAGGCCGATCAAAATTATCATCGCGTACCGCGAAGTAATTCGGGAGTCCCGATCCCGGTTTTCTTCGCGTACCGCGAAGCGTTCGCCGAGGGACTTGTCGCGTACCGCGACGGGTCCATATCCTTGTTTTTCGATTTCGTTGAAACGATTTCGCTCATACATGATTCCTAACGTTTATCTAAAGCATCTAATGCTCGTTTAAGCACGTAAATACAAATAGCACATAAGTTTGATTGATCACCAACGTTCGTGAGTCTCGTGTGTGTGTTTCGATAATTCCTTGAATTATCTTCGATAGTTTGTGTTCGTGTTCTACGAAGTGTTTGCACACTTGATTAATCTTAATCAACGTGTAATGCACAATAATAGTCCAAGCTATTGTTTGTGTTTGTGTTTAGCTCATCTAATTAAACATAATTAAATGAAATGCAACAAGTATGAATGTGAAATACGTAGAGTTTAAGAGTTGCAATTTACCTGAAATTGCCGGGTGTCACATCATCCCCTTGTTGAAAGAAATTTCGTCCCGAAATTTGGTTATGTTGATAGTGTTTGAGAAGCAAGAGTGGTTGAGAAACAAAAATTTTCTGGTTGTCACATCATCCCCTTGTTGAAAGGAATTTCGTCCCGAAATTTATTCGTTGTTGTCGATGTTCGACGTTGTTTGGAGAGATGGGGATATTTGCGCATCATCTGCTCTTCACGTTTCCACGTGAATTCAGGTCCGCGTTTCGAGTTCCATCGGACTCCGACAATCGGAATCCGACTTTGCTTTAGTTGTTTGACCTTTCGGTCCAGGATCGCTACCGGCTCTTCTACGAACCGTAGTTGTTCATCCACCTGGATTTCATCTGGTGGAATTACGAGTGTCTCGTCAGATAAACACTTCTTTAAGTTTGAGGCATGAAATATGTTGTGAACTCCATCGAGTTCCGCTGGAAGGTTGAGTTGGTATGCTACCGGACCAATCCTCTTCAGGATCTCGAATGGTCCAATATATCGTGGGTTCAGTTTGCCTCGTTTACCGAAATGAATGACGCTCTTCCAAGGTGAAACTTTCAGAAGGATTTTGTCTCCTACCTGAAATTCCATAGGTTTCCGGCGTTTGTCGGCATAGCTCTTCTGACGATCTCGAGCTGCTGCCATGCGGTTTCTGATTTGCACGATTTTCTCCGTAGTTTCGTGTACAAGTTCCGGGCCGGTGAGCTGACTGTCGCCCACTTCCGCCCAACAGATGGGTGATCGGCATTTCCTGCCATAGAGGCCTCAAAAGGTGCTGCCTTGATGCTTGTGTGGTAGCTGTTATTGTAGGAAAACTCTACCAACGGTAGGTGAGTTTCCCAGCTATTGTCGAAGTCTACTACGCACGCTCGTAGCATATCTTCGAGGTTTGTATGGTGCGTTCGCTCTGGCCATCAGTGTGTGGGTGGTATGCTGTACTCATGTCCAACCGAGTGTCAAGCGACCTTGGCAGTGAATTCCAGAAATTAGAAGTGAATCTAGCGTCTCGATCCGAAATGATGGGGGTCGGCACTCCGCGTCGCAAGGTCACTTCCTTGACATAGATTCTGGCTAGCTCTTCCAATCTTGCCGTTTTCCTTAATCGCAAGGAAGTTTGCTGACTTAGTTAGTCTTCCACGATTATTCAGATAGTGTCACCTCCACAAGGAGTACGTGGTAATTTGGTAATGACGTCCATGGAGATTTGCTCCCACTTCCACATGGGGGCAGAGGAGTGTTGTTCCATTCACCGTTGATGTCTAAGGTTTCTCCACTAGGGAGAGGTATGCGCACAACCTTGTCGTGGCAAACGATTTTAGCTTAGTTTTTAGACAATCATTCCATGTCCACTATTATCTCAAAAATGCATAATGTAACTGGCATGAGGGCGTTCTTAAGATTTATGGTTTGCTATCCTTAAAGTGCATTTCTTTGAATGTGCTCAGTTACAATCAGTTTAACATCAGCTAATTCCACGGTGTATTTAGCCTTTAAGGATATTGGGGTTTTGACAAGTATTTACTAAGGTACTTAAATATAAGACTTTCCTCAGTTTCAGTATCAAACAATACAAAAGCGTAATGATCGTTTAAGAGATACGTACCTGTTGCAAGATTAGGATCATTTCTGGCTTCCTTAGCCCCAATATGAGGGGTCGTTCCTTCGGACCGTTATTGTTCCTGTTATTGTTGTCGTTCTCTAGATATGGGCAGTCCTTCCTGAGGTGCCCTGGCTTCCCACATTCGAAGCAACTTTTCGGTGCTTCATCCCCATTGTTTTCCACATGGGGGCAGTCCCTCTTAAAGTGCCCTGGCTTTCCACATCCGAAGCAACCTTTTGGTTCTTTGTATCGCTGCGGTTGAGGCTGCGGGGTTTTGGCCACCAGATCACTCCTGCAATTTTTAGTTGTGTGGCCTCGCTTTCCGCACCATTGGCATCGGTATCTTTCACACGGTCCCCGTTTATGATGATAATCACAGTTGTTGCACCTTGGGTTTTTGCCAGCATAGGCACCCTTACGTCGTCTTGGTGGTTGTAGAGTGGGGGTTTCGTTTAGAGAGTTATCCCATTTGCGTTTGTTGTCGGTGGTTTTGATTACTGAGCCACGTGGAGGTAATAATCCTTGAATGCTTGCCGTATCGGTCAGTTCATGAGCTAAGTAAACGGCTTGTCGTAAGGTGGTGGGGTCAGCGGATAGTACCATATCCCGAACCAGTGGTGTTAATCCCTCGATGTATATTTCGAGATGTTTGTAGGCTGGGGTCACCATTTCTGGGCACATGCGTGCCAACTCATAAGATCGGGAAGTGTATGCCTCGATCTCAGAACCGATCATCCGGTGGTTCCGGAATTCCATTTCTAATTTCTGAACTTTGTCGTGAGGGGGATATTCGTGGTTCATCATTCTTTTAAACTCTTCCCAGGGTAGAGCATTACATGTTTCCCATCCTATGGTTTGAACATTTGTGTCCCACCAAGTGAGGGCCGCTCCCTCTAAGGTTCCTGTTGCGTACCTCACACGATCATTGACCCTACAGTTGCTCATGATGAAAGCCGATTCCAATTTCTCCATCCATCGGAGGAGACCGACAGCCCCTTCCGTACCATTGAAAGAAGGTGGTTTGCAGTCTAAGAATGTTTTGAATGTGCAGTGGGGTGGATTAGGGTTTGCTCCTTGGTTCGGTGGGTTTTGGTTACGATTATTCTCTCGTGCCGCTAGTGCTTCATCAACTCGCTCGTTGATGAGTGTATTCAATTCTGTTGCAGTGAGGTTAATGTTTCCTCGTCCTACTGCGCACCTGCGTCCTTCGTGTCTTCCAGCCATGACCTTCATAGCGAGACTGAGTGTTAGTATAGATCTGATGACTAATGTAGCGTGTGATTGATACGGTAGGAAAACATGTATTGATTGGCATAGACAGGATTTTCAATAACAGTTACTAGTCTTGATATATAATAAGTCGTACTGGTTACAATTCATTTAATACCCAAGACACTAGTATTCCAAAGTTTCGAGTAAAGAGACGCAACTCAAAACTCGTCTCTACCAGGCCTATGCTAGGTTAATCGGAGGCATTATCGATAGTGGAATCAGAATCAGCATCCGACACTGGTTCCTTTTCCTTAGTGTCAGGTTCTTCTAGGACTGGACCGACGACCTTGTTTTCCAGCTCTTCGATTCTAGCTTTAGCGATGGCAGCCCGGTCTTCGACTGCCTGGAATATTGAAATCAACTGGGTTATATCCCGCCCCAGCTTGTTGACTACGCTACAAGGTCCTGCTTATTGGGCATTCGTATATCTCAGTTCCTTTGCAAGACACTCGATTCGGTTGTTTGCCCAGGTCAGGTCACGAGTCAATCCAACTCATGACACTGCCTCTCAGGCTCAAGTGAGTCTGGTATGAGAAATGTATTGTCGGGTGGCTCTTCCAAGGGGTCCTCCTCAGAATCCTTGTCATGGTCCTTATCAAAATTTGATACATTACTTCATGTGAAGTGTAAAGTCGTAACATGAGGTCTTCGGGGATACATGGTAATCCGAACTATGGCTGGGAATTTGATGAATGTTATGTTGAAATCTTGATTCGTTGTTCGAATTCGGTTGCAACTATCAGAGTGAGGGATAAGCGAATATCAGTGTATGTGTTTCCAGAAATAGGCTCATAATAGAATTTGCCAGAATTCATGCGTACCTGTAAATTTACGATTATGTTGCGCACCATGATCGTCAATTTACCTTACATAGGAATTCTAGTTCCTCCTGCTTAGAGCTATTAGGTTTTACTGGATTCGGAGTTTATTCATGACATCAAGATTCAAACAAGAGTCATATGAGGTATGACTGAATAGCCTATCGAAACTAATACTTGGGATAGTTACGTGAGTTGAATGATATTATAGGATCTTGCGTAAGTCCTATAAGGATATCTATGTGGCTTGTGTGCGTTTTCCTTATGTCACTGAGTGTTGGACACTCATTGTGTGAATGTTAGGATGACTGATTGTAGATGACCTCATAACAGTCAGGGAGTTTCGTATGCACCGGTAGTGAAATCTTTCGCCATGGACCCTCTAGTTTTTCCTAACTCGGGCGACCATGTTCTCTTGGTGATATTCTATGAGTGACAAGGAGTTGAGTTTGGAATTTTCTCATATGGTCCTTGTAAACAGTATGTGTAGAAGTACTAAAGGGTTACAAGAATGTTGTTTAGGAGTTGGAAAGAGGATCAATGTCTTTCCAATCGAGGTTGAGCCACAGGGCCTACTTCATCCCTTGACTTGCTGTGGTTTTCATCCCTGATCAGCTTTTGTCATTGCCTCTTCGATTCGGGCACCGGTGATGTGGTATATGTGTACCGGCTGCTCCTCCTGCGATGGCTCAGACGTGCTGCCTTTGGGTGATAGTTGATTCGTTTCGGTAACTCAACTGCTACCGATAATGTTGATACTGAGGGTGTAGGAACAATCTGTTCCCTCTCGTCGAATGCGTGCATAGATGGTGATGACATTAATGCCACAACTAAATGAGTGAGTTGTGTATATGTACGATAATGTATACAAGTAGTACAAATACTAAGCACTATGTGTTGTGTGGAGACTAGTGGTTATAGACTAAGTTCACTAAATGCAAACCTAATTCGCAATAACCGGAGGCTCTGATACCAATCTGTCGCACCCCGAGAAATCCCGTCCCTTCCTGGGGCGCGAGCATCAACAGATTGTCAGGATCGCAGTCTCCGGTCACACAACATGCGAGACCTACATGTCTGGTTATATACGTACATCCAATTTCATGGATAAATCGATTTGCAAAATCAGAGTTGCGGAAGTTATACAATCTCAAAACAAATACAGTTCGTAAGTTTGCGGAAGCGTTATTTAAATAGTTTTCAAAATGATAAGTAACAATAGTTGCGGAAGCGATTAAAGATGTTTAAGATGTCTTAACATAACAAATGATAGTAAATGTTTAAGAGCCTAAGACACATATGTAGACGCATGGACTCCATCCTAGCATCCTAGATTCCTTGTGCGCGTGCCTTAGTTACCTGAGAAAACATGCGAGTAAAAGGGTCAACACAAAGGTTGGTGAGAGCACAGGTTTGAATCAGCAGTAAACATCAAAATGGTTAAAGTAGTTGTTTGTAGTTTTATATATCATATGCGGGTTCGAAACCGAAGCTAACATGCTGCCTCCCGCCATATCCATCCAACAAGATATGACAATGTTTATTGGTCAATTATGCACTGTTCCAACCTCCAGTCGGGGTGTCCATACGGCGCACAACAGTGGGGCTTGTCAGGCCCAAATAGTACTATTCAGAATTACCACGCTAAGCGCTACGCGCTATTAACGGTTCGAGATGTGTTTAATGAGGACTTATCAGTTTTGTGGATGAGTGCCACACATATGTATATACGATATTAGCATGTACAAATGAAACCAAAAGTATGTATGTTGATCAAAATCAGTTGTATGCAATGTTTTCTCCCCCAAAGGTAGAAAATGTAAAAAGGGGCCGTGAACTCACCTGATGAAGCAGTTCCGGTTTATGTGATGTTCGCGACTGCGAAAGCTAGCAGTCCTGCTAGTAAGCACCTATGATCATATAGGTGTAAGTATGTGTTTTGTGATGCGTTGTATTCCATACAACTCCAAGTGTCGGTGTGCTCAACCGAGTATGTGTGTGTTGATTTGTGTTGACTCGACGAATCGTTGGTGACACGATTGTTGTGTCTATGTGCCTTGATGCGCATAAGACACCAAATGCATCCTATGACTCTAATCACGTAAGTTTCCATTTTTAGAAAGTTTCCAATTTAGGAAAGTGTGGTTATGAAATTCCATTTCATAAAACTAATAGCTCTAGTATGTTTGTAAAAACACGTTTATACACTTAAAAACATCGTTTGCGCATAAACCATCATTTATGCCGTTTTGCCCAAATAAAGTTTCCTAAAATAGTAAGTACTTGTTTAAAAGCTCGTTTTCACAAATCAAGGTTTCCAAATATGTTAGAAATCATTTCTAAACATGTTTCAACAATCTAAGTTCATCAAAAACTCTTTAAAACATCAAAAGCCCTCTTTTGATTTATAAAAGTTTCCATTTTTAGCAAGATTATACAAACCCATGTTTTTGAAAAAATCAAATATTCCAATGTGTTTCTAAACACTTTAATATGCATTTAACAACATCTAGACATGTCTAACATGTCTAGATCATCACAAATCCAAGACTTGCACATAAAAGTTTCCTTTTATGGCAAGTTTGTCCAAATCATCATCAAATCAAACCTAACTTAACCAAAACTCAATTCTAACATTACTAAACACTAAAATCAGTAAATCTACAACAAGTACTCATCAAATCACCAACGATTTCAAGCACGATAATCATATGGAGTTGCATGTGGGTTTTAACCCATTGCATGTACGATCTAACTATAAGAAATCATGTAAAACTACCTTAGAATGCAAAATCCAGTGGAAACAATGGCTGGGAATGAAGGTCTAGTGGTTGATGGTCGTTCTAAGCTCCTTAGCTTCTTCTCCAAGTTTCCAAGAGCTCCAATGGTTCACAAATACAAGGAATGGCTCCACCAATGTTTCCAGAAGGTTTGAAAGCTTGTTTTCAGTGGTTTTGGTCGAGAATGAACGAAGAAACTCGGAGAAATGGTGAAGGAGTTCGACTGAAATGAAGTGGGTTGGTTTATATTGAAATTTTGATCTGCATGGCCTTCGCGTACCGCGGAGGCCGATCAAAATTTATCATCGCGTACCGCGAAGTAATTCGGGAGTCCCGATCCCCGGTTTTCTTCGCGTATCGCGAAGCCGTTCGCCGAGGGACTTGTCGCGTACCGCGACGGGTCCATATCCTTGTTTTTCGATTTCGTTGAAACGATTTCGCTCATACATGATTCCTAACGTTTATCTAAAGCATCTAATGCTCGTTTAAGCACGTAAATACAAATAGCACATAAGTTTGATTGATCACCAACGTTCGTGAGTCTCGTGTGTGTGTTTCGATAATTCCTTGAATTATCTTCGATAGTTTGTGTTCGTGTTCTACGAAGTGTTTGCACACTTGATTAATCTTAATCAACGTGTAATGCACAATAATAGTCCAAGCTATTGTTTTGTGTTTGTGTTTAGCTCATCTAATTAAACATAATTAAATGAAATGCAACAAGTGTGAATGTGAAATACGTAGAGTTTAAGAGTTGCAATTTACCTGAAATTGCCGGGTGTCACACAATTTATGCACTCTCCCACTGAAAATCATTGGTCCGCAGTCAAACGAATTCTTCGGTACCTTCAAGGCACCTCCGGTTATGGTCTTCTAATTCAACAGTCTTCCAATCCTATTCTTCATGCCTACACTGATGCTCATAATCCTTGTTTGACTGCTTTCTCGGATGCCGACTGGGCTGGTTGCCCAGATGACCGTCGATCCACGGGGGGGTTTGCTATCTATCTTGGCAACAATCTTATTTCATGGTCAGCCAGAAAGCAACGGACTGTCTCTCGGTCATCAACTGAATCGGAGTACAAAGCCTTAGCCGACACGGTAGCTGAACTCACTTGGCTTGAAGCTCTTCTTCATGAACTTAAGGTTCCTATGACATCATCTCCGATACTATGGTGCGATAACTTGGGTGCCACTTATCTTTCCAAGAACCCTGTGTTCCATGCTCGTACGAAACATATTGAGGTTGATTTTCATTTCGTTAGAGAGAAGATTGCTGCTGGAAAGCTCTCTGTGGAATTCATTTCCACACATGATCAGATTGCTGATATCTTTACCAAGCCATTGTCATCACAACGATTTGCTGAATTACGGTCCAAACTACAGGTCGTTAGTCGGCCTTAGTTTGCGGGGGAATATTAGACAGATGTTTAGTATATTAATATTAGAGGGTAGAAAGTGTAAATATATTGGTTATATATATCTGATGTAATTAGATGATTCAATTGACATAATACAAAATCACATTACCAAGTTTATCTGAAGGGATCGGACGGATTGGGTATGTCAAAAAGTATACTTGTCGGTGAAAGATGTATTTGGTTCGACCCAAAACACCTTTTTACATAATTTTTTTTTGAACGGCGAAGGTCTAAATCGTGTGAACCACAGTTTCCAGGCCATGTCACCAAGGTTTAGTTACCTGGACCTCCCATGAGCCACCACAACCACCCCACTGGGAAAACCTCTGACCACCCTCAAACCCCTATTTCGCTGCGGGAAGGATTTGAACCCAAGACCTCCCATTTGGAAGAATCTTGGGGTACCATTGAGGCAATGCTTCATTGGTACTTTTTTACATAAATAATGTGACTTTTGATAATAAATTTTTTTGTAACAAAAACATGATCAGAAATATAATGTTACTTAAAATTAGCGCCCCATATGCGGTGCACACATATAGTGTATATATATGTGGGCCCTCAAGGGGCCAAAGTAAAATTGCACTAATTTTAACGTTATTTTACTTATTTTGTGAAAATAACGTTAAAAATGTTGGGATGATCAACTTCATACGATAACTTTGAGCCGGGGACTCCTTCGGAGCAGCCTCTCTATCCCAACTGGGATAGGGGTAAGGTTTGTGTCTATCCATCCCCCCAGACCCTACTAAAAAGTGGGAATATACTCGGTAAGTTTGTTTGTTTGTTTATGCATTAAGTAATACCCTTTGGGTGACTTTTGACATATTTGGCATGTTTCATTTTAGCCAATCTTTTTTTTTTTTTTATCAGTTTGAATTATGATATATAAAAAATATTCAGAGACTCACTAAAAAGCAAACCAATCAAAATTATAACCCCTAAATTGATTGTCATTTTCTTTTTCCAAAAGATCAACTAACTGAAAAATTCTTTGGCACTGTTTCTTACCAACTTATGTTGTCATTTTCAGGTTAAAATCCAGTGCCTGACACCAAGAACAAAACTCAGGTACATGTTTGTGACAACTTGTGTTGCTTATGTGTAATAGTATGTGTTTTTTGATGTTGAAAGCTTTCAATATATATCAAAGGGTTGAAGGATCAAATTACCCGGGATCCAATACAGAAGATGTGGATGAAGAGTATGAAGATGCATGTAGCAGATCAAATGATTCAGCTGCATCACCTAATCTCAGTGCTAAATCCCCTCCAAATCAAGATTTGCCTCCCACTTCACTGCTTGAAAGAATTAAAATTTTGGTAATGATTTATGCACTCTAGATTCTAATTGCGTTGGTCTTTCTGGTCAAACAGATCAATGTTAACTTGAAAATCAGCATGCTTACTTCAGTAGTTCAAGAAACATTTGATGGTTACATACAATATTGAAACAAGTTATAAAATATCATGCTTTTGATAATTAATTTCTTACATAAATAATACATAAAATTTTGAACCTGAAGATAATTTAATTCAACTTTGTTGATGGTTTTGGTGTCATCAAGCTAATTTAATTTGAACACATAGACAAAGTTTCCGCCGATGTAATCGAATAATCCTAACCTATTTTATCTGCAAATCAACTCACTTTTTTCATGAAACATTGTGTCGTTTCAACTAAACGCTATAATGGTTTTCCAAACTTTTTCTTTGAACATTAATACTAAAATTCTCCTACTCTACTCCCAAATAATCTCCCCTACCTAGATTTGGACTCTGGACCCTATTTATAAGAGACAATGCCTCTGCCAACAAGGCTAGCCTCACATTGGCGTTTTCCAAACTATACAACGAAAGTATTAGATCCAAATTACGAGTTTTCACCTTTTTTCTTTGATTTATCCTATTAAAGATTTTGAGAAGATTCAGAGACGGTTATTCCTGACTAAAAAACCTGGCTTTGACCTTAAAAGTTCATCTTTAAATGTTCTAAAATGGTTCCTTTTTCTTGTTTCTCTTGATGCAGGAAGCGAGTTATGAACCAACTGGTTCAAATCAGAACAATGATTCTGCTGAATATTCTTTAGAGAAGGAGAGATTCTATCAAAAAACTCATATAAATGGAATCAAGCACAATCTTAATGCAAACTCCAGAAACAGTTCACCTCGAAGCATTTATCCTAATGAGGAAGATATTTCCGTTTCAAAATCAAACAACTCATCTTTCAAATCAAGAATAACCCATGATGAACAAGAACAAGAATACGAGGAAACCCCTTCACGTGTCCCTCAATCATCATCATCTATGATGAATGTGAGTTCTTCAAAGAACCTTCTAGAAGCAGCTGAAGACACCATTGAAGAGCTCCGTGATGAAGCCAAAATGTGGGAGAGAAATTCACAGAAATTAATGCTTGATTTGGAGATTTTAAAAGAGAAATTCTCGGATCAGTCGAAAATTTTGTTGGGTTGTCAAATGGAATTATCTGCGGCAATGGCAGAACGTGATGGAATGAAGAAAGAAGTTGATCACGTAAAGATGTTAATGCAGGAATCAATTGTCAAACAGAAGGAGACAGCGGAGTCAAAGTCAACATACAACTCCGAAAGTCAAAATCAACTTATTAAAGAGCTCGAAAACGAGCTAAAAGCTCATAAAGAATCGAATCTTGATTTGGCCCAACAACTGAAGAGGAATCAAGAATCTAATATCGAACTTGTGGGCATCCTTCAAGAACTGGAGGAAACCACAGAGACACAAAGAGTAGAAATTGAGGAACTTTTGGTTGTCAAGTCAACATTGACCGAATTGGAAAAATCTTTCAATTCCAATTTAGTGGAAACCAGAAGCTTGCAGCTTAAGTTACAACAAATGGAGGAATCAGAGAAAACTTTGCAAGCAAACATGCTGATTCTTGAACAAGCTTTGGAAAACAAGATTATAGATTTGGAAAATGAGCGAATTTCAAATAATCAAACTCTCGCAGATCTTGAGAAAGAATACAAACATACCTTATCTATCAAAGAAGAAGATATTAACAATATGGAGTCAAAATTATCAGAAAGAAATAAAGTTGAAGAAAATCAAACGAGGGAAATCCAACAGCTGAAAATGAAAGTTAGTGAGGTGGAACATGAATGCGGTGAGCTAACCAATGAAAACTTGGAACTGGCTTGTCAGCTTGAAGAATCAAAGAAACTGATTGAGGATAAAGATACAGTGATCAAAGAGAATCAAAAGCTTCTAGAAGATTACAGTTTGAGAATTCAAGAGCTTGAGAGTTTGAAAGTTGAACAAGAAGCTCAAATTGCTGATCTTGAAAATGAGAAAGAAGAGTTGCAAGAAAACATGGAAATTGCTTTGAATGAGAGCAATATAACATCTAAATGTTTAGATAATTTAAGAAATGATTTAATGGTGCTCAGTAATAGTGTTGATTCACAAGTTTCTGCTAATAAATTACTTGAACGAAAAGCAACTGAACTGGAAAAAGCTAGGGGTGAAATGGAGCTTCGCTTGTTTGAGATGGAAGAAGAAAACATCAAACTGTTGGATTGTGTGTCTGAATTAGAATGTCAACTAAAACACATGAAAGAACAATATGAAATAAGGCAATTGGAGCTTGAGAAATCTGGATCTGAAAGATTAAATCTTCAAATAGAAGTAAAAAAGTTGCAGAATGTGGAGAAATTATTACTAAATGCTCAAGAGGAGTGTGAATACGTAAAATTTGAAAAACAGAAGCTGCAAGAATCTGCAGAAAATCTAACTGAAGAATGCAACACACTTCAGAAATCGTATGAAGATATGACAAAACGAAAGGCAGAATTGGATGATCAAGTTACACATTTAGAGATTGAGTTAACAGGAGCCAGGGAGAATTTGGTAGTTTCTTCTACAAGGGTAGCTGATTTAGAAGAAAAATATTCTTCTATGTTGGAAGAATATGTGTTCAAAGAAAAGAGTCTTTCTTCACATTTGGATGAACTTAATCAAGAAAATTGGAAATTAAAAGAAAAAATTACAATGGAAGAAAGTTTGTTGAATCAAATGTACTTAGAGAAGACAGCCGAGATCGAATATTTCCAAAACGAGGTGGAAAATCTGAAAGAAGAAATTTCTCGGCTTTATGATCAGAAGACAAAGCTGACTTCTGAAAAGTCAAATTTGGAATCTTGTCTCAAAGAACTTCATTCAAGAACAGAATCAACGGAAAATGAGCTTCAAACGGTTCGTGAGGAATCAGAATTGAGGATTCAAGATCTAACAACTGAGCTTGCAGCCATGAAACAAAACCATAAGAAACTGATGACTGATCATGAGAAAAAGTCGAAGCTGTTGACTGGTTTCAGGATGAGAGAGGAACGAAAGAAGACAATGGAGAATGATCTTGAACTTAAGCTTACTATTTCAGAATATGAACGCCAACAACTCATTGAAGAATCTGCAGATTTAAAAGATAAACTTCATAAGACTTTGAATCTTGAAAATGAATTATTGGATTATAAGCAAAAGCTTGATAAATTAAAGAGCGAAAAGAGTAATTTAGAAGCTGCTCTGCATTCTGTTTCTAGTAGTTTTGAAGAGCTGAAAGCTGAGAAGATGTCATTTGCTGAAAAGATATCAGAGTATGAGGATTGTAAACATCAAAGAAGTGCATTGGAAGAAAAGCTAATCAGACTGGAGGGTGATCTAACGATTAAAAATGCATCAAGTTCACAAGATGCTGATATGAAAAACGAAATCAGTAGGATCAAGAGTGCTAATTTGCAATATCAGTTGAAAATTCAACAACTTGAACGTGAAAAAGGTGAATTCTTGAAGAAATTCAGTGCTCTTGAGGAAGATCTAAATATACTATCAGCAAAAAGCAAAAAGGTTTGTGTTCTAATCTCTATCTTTTAGTGTACATCAGCAAGTGCAATTTTTTATTTTGATTCACCTGACAGCTAAATACTGTTTTATTTTTACTGGGAATACAATCTTCTTTGCTGAATCTGCTTTCTTGGCTCTTTTGTCTTTTGTATTAGGGTGTTCACGAAACTCGCTCTCAAGAAGATACCGATTATGCTGCAAAGATTGAGATGCTTGAAGCGGAACTTGATGAGGCTCTTGATTCTAATAATAAGTACAGGCTTCAACTTCAAAGGTTAGCATGATAACAAAAATACTTTTTATTGAAAATTAGCATTCTTGATCATACTTATTTCGTTTTTCATATCAGCATCTTGTGACTTGATGCATTTTTAACCCTTAGAACAGGCTCCAGTCTGATTAGCTTATCATGTAGTAAAATTCTTACTTTTAGGAGTCAAACATCAACTTGTTCTACTTATATTTGTTGTAAGGACTGCTACCATAAAAAATAAATATATTGTATACTTCTTTTTTTACACAGAAAAAAATTCTCAACCTGCTTTTGGTCATTAAGTCCCTCAGCTTGTAAAAAATACGCGAAAAGATCATTGAAGTAATTTTTGTATAATCAAGTCCTTAAACATATCTACAATGCACCTCACTTGTAGTTCTTTTGAAAAATAATAATGATTTGTTAAGTCTAAAATTGGTCAAAATTTGATGAGGTAACATTCAACGTTCTTTATTTTTTTAAATATACCATCATATATTGACCAAATTAAGAGTCAAAGTCATTATTCAATATAGATCTACATGTATGTGCTTTTTAAACTAGTTTATGGACTTTGACATACAAAAATTACGTGTATTGTTTACAAGTATAGGTACTTTAATTAAAATATATGCTGCGGAACTTTTTCTTAAAATATAATAAAGTGGATTGGTATTTTATGATATTAATCCAGTTGCAATATATAAAACTCTCACTGTTGTTGTACACATATGTTCTTTATGTTTAAATAAGACATTTAACTGATCTGCATATCTCTTCAGGTTGAAAGCCGAGGGACGCAACAGTCTTTTAACATCTAATGGGAAGTCAAAGATTGAAGGTGAAGTAATAACAAAAGAAAGATTTGAAAGAACAAAGTCATCTTTGGAAACAGAACTAAAAGACCTTCGTGACCGTTACCTTGAGATGAGCCTGAAATATGCAGAAGTCGAGGCCGAAAGAGAAGATCTTGTAATGCAGTTAAAAACAAACAACGGTGCAAATAAACGGTTTCAATTCATCGACAACCCATGATAATACACAGTATTTGTTCTTTAAAGTTAATAGTTGATCTTTACATGTATACATGAATGCTAAATAATTATCAAGTCAGGGGCTGACATAAATGTCAGACCTTGCTGGTGAGAAGATGTAACCACTGAAACAAAATAAGATAGATCTTTATTTTCAAGATTTCTTCATGTACTTTGGTTTTAGTTTGCTGCTTTATTTAGTAGCACAATGTGTAAATTTCATTTATCTTTTTGAGGATGTTTATGTGACCTAAAGGCTCATGATGTGTGTACTTCATTTATCATATTAAGAATCTACTTTATGTGAAGTATTTACTTTCACGATTGCACTAATTTTAACGTTATTTTACTTATTTTGTGAAAATAACATTAAAAATGTTGGGATGATCAACTTCAAATGATAACTTTGAGCCGAGGACTCCTTTGGAGCAGCCTCTCTATCCCAACTGGGATAGGGGTAAGGTTTGTATCTATCATTCTCCTTAGACCCTACTGAAAAGTGGGAATATACTGGGTAAGTTTGTTTGTTTATGTGAAGTATGATTTTCAATATTTATCAAAATGGATCAGATTGAGCTGACCCATAAACATCACTCGGTTTTCGTTAATGGCTATTCAATTGTGTTTGTTTATATTTGTTCAATTATGTTTGTAAGTTTATTTGTGTTAGTGAACAGTTAGCTTAATTTTCTAACGAACAAAAACGGTCATATTTATTTTCTTAACAAAGAAAAACGTACGAACAAAAAATTCATGTTCGTTAATGTCTTTGTGTTCGGTTAAATTTAAATGAAGGAACACGAACATACATGTGTTTGTGTTCGTTCGGTTAATTAAGAGGCCTAATATTAAGGATTTTGATCAAGCCTCGTAATTTTTAGAATTTATTTACTACTTATTTATATTTTAAATAATCAAATCAAACTTGTAATACAAATTAAAAGAGACACGAGACTTGTAAAACTCCAGGAAAGATAAGGATTAGAAAAATCCCAAATTTTTAAAGTAGGCTTACATTATAAAACATATAAAAATCTCATATTTTTTAAAGTTTGCTGAACATTTATTTTATTTTTTAGCATTAAAATAATATAAGAATATATAAACAAAATTTTGAAAGAATTAAATTTTCATTTTTTTATGTGACTATCGTAACTAGCAACGTTACCCGAGCGTTGAAACAGAGTGGTACGATTATAACTTGTATAAATAAAACATGAGATTGTGACGAATCGGTTATTGAGACAAAAATATAGATAAAAATATTATTATAGCTTTCCGTGGTACCGTAAACCAAACCGTTAATAACGGTTTTTAATTGATAAAAACCAAAACAGAACCGTTATCAACAGTTTGGTTTCTTTTTGATTTTATGGTTTAAGCTTTTGTTCACGCTAAAAATAAAATCAAAGGAAGCCAAATATTTTATAGTTTAAGACTGACTAATTACACGAACTCCATTTTTTAATAGCACATAAATCATGAACTCAATACATGCATACACATATATAGACATGTATATAGATATATCTATTTGTAGATCGTATATCTGTATTTATACATGCACGCACACATACGACACGGTTCGGTTCTTTTACGACCGTTTTTTGATGAAAATTGGAAATCAAACCATTTATTACGGTTTTTAATATTTGAAACCGACTGACCAAATGTTTTGAAAAAAACTGACCATGAAACGTAACCAATGTTAGTAAATAAGGAGAGCACCAATTGTAGGATCTAAGGTCACAGCATACTTGTAAATGATTGTTCATAAAAGAAATACAGTGGCATGAAGAGCTATGAATGGAATTTAGCATATGTTTTAAAAGGGGAAAAAAGTATGTACACTAGAGGTTTCGAACATGCGTCAACCAAGTCGTCTAACTTTTAACAGGCATGATAAATCGACTCATCCAAGCCAACATATGTGATTTTATATTGAAACAAACACATATAACATAAAGGAATTATGTAAAAAACAGCATAAACAAGAAGAAAAAACATCGAATCACACGCAGTGGGTTTTGTTTTCCACCGACCTTTTGTAAATGAGTTATAAGTAATGTAGTACCTACCCAATCGATGATACAACCGCCAAAATATCTATGGTGGCGAAGGACTTAAGGAGTGTGGAGATAGCGGAGACTTAAGAGGCTTCAAAGAAATGGGCTAAAGAAATATGTACTTACTATATCCTATTGTTGTTCAAAAAAAAAGAAAAACAAAGTATATCCTACAATTAGCACAGCGAATATATGATACGAGAAGGGTAAGATGTAGACAATCTTATTTCTATCGTATATGAATAGAAAGGCTTCTTCTAGTGAGACCATGACTTATATGATATCTGATTAATCAACCGATCAAACACTTTTAACATTATTTTTTAAAAAAAAATAAAGAAAAATCACGTCAAAACTCGTGCAAATTTTACGTACTTATATTTGGGTCATAAGTCATAAATCACCTGATAACCTAACGACCTAAGCCCCAAATTAGATCATCCTGCATGATCAATAAAGCTTCTTGCCATATCAAAGGATTCTCGGTCTTTCGTGTTCCCATGCCTCGATCCGTGCTGCGCCGTTTGTGTCACTAATCTATTTCGTATGATAAATTGTTCCGTTAAAGCATGTTCAACACTGAAACCTGTCACGATGTTTTCGAGCATGCCGAGGAATTCGAGAGGGAACGAAGAATCACACGCAAGGTGAAGAAATTGGTGGTTCAATCAACGGAGATTTTGAAATTGACACTGACGAAGAGGATGATGTTGGAAAACACTCCAACTGGTATTGTAAATTTCGTAACAAGGTAAACTTCCTGCCTATAATAATCACTTGCTTCGATAGGTTTTAGCTGTTACTCTTAGCTGTTTTTATTAAAATTATACAAATATGCCAAGGCATGTCCGTTTTAGTGAACTTTTGCTGTCGTTTACACTTTATGTATGTATATGTGTGTGTTTTACACAACCACAACTATTATCAGAACTGCAAGAACAAACCAAAACCATTCATTATTTGTGAATTTATCTCGTAAATTTTTGTGTATTTTGTGTATTGAGATATCTACGCATGTGTAGATTCACTATTATTCTTCGATCTACATGTGTATAAACGTGTACCTTTTCTTTTTTTTATTATAAATGAATGTTTTTCATTAGTGCCATAAAGCTATTGCTTTATTTATGGTCGCACTCACGCATGTGCAAAGGGCGTGTTTAATATAAACCCAATCTTAGTGAGAACACTAGTACTTGTACTTTGTGCAAGTAAAATAGACCATGAAAGGAAAAGAGGTGGCCATGCGCTTACATAATTTTCTTATGCATCAAAGTAAAAGCAACAGATTCAATTGTTTCGTGGTACCCACAATACTCTACTTAAAATTTGTTCATGGTTGCCTTTTCTCTCTCTGTATATAGTTATTTCTAAATTCAATTTATCATGTAAAATCGCTCTTTCAAATTTTGATTATGAGGGAAGATTTGATACAAATCCACTGAAGGTTTACACAAGGAAAAAGCATCGGGTCAAAGTAGGAAACTTGGAGCAGGAGGAGTAACTCAATTTCCTGTTTGGGTTTCTTTGGGATCCACTTGGTCAGCATGGTAATACTCAGCCAAATCAAGGAAGGGCGGGAAACCGAAGAAAACGAGGGTAATTATAACCATGTTCAAAGCAGTTGCCAATTGACAAGAAGTATTCGAAGCAAATTATTTTTTCTTTTGTTATGTTCTTGTTTTTTTTTATCTTCATCTATTTGTACTGTAGAGCTTGCTCATCTCAAATCAGGCCAACCCTTTTTTTAATCGAATATAGTCACCAGTTTGTTTCTTAGATCCTATCACTTGGTTCCATTGCCGGGAAATGAAGATGGTGCAGATCTGGAATAACCAGAATGAGAGTAGCAGGCCACCACAAGATCCGATCACAGATCAATTGGTAGCAATTGCAGCCAAGCTATATAATATCTAAAAGCTGATGTTGCAGCCCTCAAACTGCACTTTTTTAATTGAGAAAAATCTCCGGGCAGTTTTGGGAAGTTTGAGGACAGTGATAATCCCTATTATTCCATAAACCATAATCGGCATTACTCAACAAAATTGACTTTCCCACGTATAATGGGAGAGATTCACGAGGTTGGGTTCTTAAGGCTGAAAAATACTTACGGTTAATCAAATTTCATATGAAGAGAAAGTGGAAATTTTAACTCACATAGAAGGAATGTTTTGGACTTTTACTCATGGCTATCCACTGATTAATCAATTACCTATTCGGTCCAACAGACTTCAAAACTCTAATGAGCATTTTTGCAACATCAAGCAAACATGTTTTTATTTAGGAGTTTGAATTGTGGATCCACAAAGCTAGAACCGTTGCTGCAAGCCTTGTTTTAGGGTTTGAATCTAGAGTCAGCCATCATTGATCAGGAAAGAAGGAACATTGTCTGGAACTCCAATCTGAAACCCACATCCACATATTCCAAACTATCATCCGCACCCATAACCCAAACAACAACAACAACAACCATAGCCAGTAAATCCAACTACAAATTCTTCTAAATCACCACTATGTATTTCGGATTCAAAGAAGCGATCCAGATTCCTAATAGGAGAGTTTCAAATGCGGGAGACATAGGAACCCGACCATCGATATATGGTTGGTACCTTCAAATTGTTAAAGGTCAATGAGGTGGCAGAGGAACAACATGATGAGGGGAACCTACTAGAAATGATAGCCATGATAGCCAAGATGATGTTGTCGAGATTAGACTACTTGCCATCCTTCGCAAAACAAATCCCACCACCATGAAGGTCTATGATACTCTTAATTCCATTGAGATACTTATTCTTATTGATAGGGCATTTACTCACAATTTTATCTTTGATGTATAGTGAATGAATTAAAGCTAACAACTCAATTTGTAGCTCCTTTTGGAGTTCAAATTGGTAATGGAAATGTTATTTGTTGCAGCAAAATTTGCAGTGAACCTTTTCGTGCTAATCACTCATTCTAAATTTGTACTCTTGCTCAAGGTGCCTCCTTAGCAAAGGTAGCCCCTCTGGTATAAAATATCTTCTAGCTTCATTTCCATGAAACCAAAGTTTTGTCCATCAAACTTTGCAATCTTTACTTTCCATTATTATGCCATGATTATACCTTACTAAAACGTGACTGTTATAATTGAGATTGAAAAGTTGGGGTTTATTATCGCTACATTTTCAACAACAAAAATGAATCAAAAATTTGAAACAAACCTTAGGTCTAACCACAAGGTAACAGATGGTTGTCGGTGATGGGAACTGATCTGTTGACAACGGCAGCTGAAAGCTAATAGCAGCCGTGGTTTACCCTAGTAGCGGTGATAAACCCTACATGCGATATGATCTTTGAACCCTTGAACTGATCAAAATTTTGGTATTCGTCTGCGAAACAAGTGGGAAAACTTTAACCAATCAAGAGCCTAAAGCTCTGATTCCAGTTGTTAGGTATCACCACACACACACACCAATAAATAGTAAACTAGAATGAACATGTGGATTTAACGTGGTTTGGTCGATATGTCCTATGTCCATGGATGTAACTTGCTATATTATTATTCAGGTGCTATAAGGAAGGACAATTACGAACATCAAGACATAGAGACTAATCCAGGTTTAACAAACAATTAGGGCCGGCTAAAAGAAACTTAATTTTTTTCCATAGTGTGGGCCGACCCAAGGCCAGCCTGCTGCCATCCCTTTGTCGAGCCTAATATGCCTAACAAGTTTTGATTCAACCCTTTCTCAAATATATCATATATGTAGTAAACTGGGGTTGTGGCTTTGGTATTTTCGCTATGCATTTTGGGTATAAGTTTTGTGCATTAAATGTTATGAGCAATTGAAATATAATTATTGGTTAAATTTGCAATTCCTTAATAAGAAACATTGTATATTTTTTTCGTACTCTAAAAACGAGATTTTAAATCCGAAAAATGAAAAATTTTATTTTTTTAGTCTTTTTGAAACATGTTTACTATTAAAACTTTGCATTTAGTGTTAATGGCTAAAAAATATGGCCGGTTGATCGAGCCCTTTAAAAAGAAAATTTCATTAAATTGAGTGCTTTTAATAGCAATCGTCACAAAGTTAACTTTATTCCTACCTATTTAGGGTTCGAATTCCATTAGCTCCTCTCCATCCCTTGTTGCTTCTCAATCCAAGAGTTGTCGCCGATCATATTTCTTCCATTGATCCGTCCATCTGCATCCAAGGTGTACGGATTCTTCATTGTATGCATCGGTTATTTGTGTTCATTTCATACTCCATTGGGAGTGTGCAATGTGTATATGTTACACGATATTGTTTTTACTAGGATCTATCGAAATTAATAACCAATGATTTTCTACTTGATTATAACAAAACTATTGTAGAAATTAGGGACATAGATGGAAGTTTACTTATGGTTTTTGTGTCATTCTGTTTGTTGGATCTTTATTTGCCAACATGTGCTCTATTATGCCTCATAAAACAATATTGATCTGGAATTTGTTGTAATTGTAGAGATCTAGTATAATTTTCAATTTTATTGAAAACGTGTAGAGTTGATGGCATTTGGTCGAAAGTTAAAACATGTATCTGTTGGGTATGGAGACTATGGTAAGGGCAATCATCCCTAGAAATCTCCAAGTTTCTAACCCCAATCCCTAGTCTATAAATATGATCTCTTATACTTGTAATTATTTGTCTCTCATAATTAAAAGGATATCCTAGTTGGCACCCATGGACGTTGGTTAGTTTTGACCTAGCAACGTTAAATCCCCATGTTCCTTGTTGCGTTTGTGTGTGTGACTGTGATATCCCTAATAAGTGGTATTAGAGCCACAACTCTTGATTGGGATCAAACGAGATCACCATGTTGAACTAGTCGTCGCCGCTGCCACCATTGTTGCCACATCACCGGTCATTGTAAGCAATGATATCGTTTTCACCGCACCGCCAGATGTTACCAGGGTTATAGGATAGGATAAAATTCTATTTTCAGAAGCACAATTTATGAATCAGAAGAAACCGATTACCGAGACATAAACCTAGCGCCTACCATGTTGTAAGGTTTTGTCGTTTTGGTTAAAGTTTTAGCTTTTTGAATGTTAAGTTTGTTATTCTACTTTGCATCGAATAGATTGATTTGATTAACAAGGCTATGTAGATCAAAAGTTAAGCTCATGCCTGAGTGATTTCTCTGTTTGTCTCAAATTATCGATCAGTTTTTGTTTTAGCTATTGTTATGGCAGAAGATGGAAAGTCATGATAGAGAAGTTTAACAGCATAGAGTTTGATTCGTGGAAGATGTAGATTGAGAAGCTCCTTTGTTAGAAAGACTTGGATGTAGTGTTGGATGGTAAGACACCAGCAAAGATTTTAAAAGTTGACCAGGAAGAAGATGGATAAAAAGGCTATGGTATTTATCACATTGTTGTTGTCAAAGAATGTGACCTTTAACATCATGAAGGAAACCGCAACCTGTGGTGTGGTATGATGCATGCATTATCCAACATATACGAGAATCCTTTAAAGAATAAGATTTATCTAATCCTAGAGCTTGTGAATTGTAGGATGAGAGAGGGTGCTTTGGTAACTAGGACACATCAATAACCTTAATTCGATCTTGACTCGTTTAGTGTCAGTGAACATTAAGTTTGATAATGAGGTCCGAGCCCTTCTGTTATTGTCCTCAGTGCCTGGGAGTTGGTAGTCTGGAATCGTGACTGTACTACCTGTAGTTAACAGCTCAACTGAAACTAATAAGTTCATGTTTGAGAAGATTTAGGATCTTATTTTAGGATAGGATGTACAATGCAAAAGTTTAAGAGAATCTTCAAGTTCTTTGTTGAGTGCAGAGGACAGGAGGACAAAGAATGAATGAAGAGGTCGTTAGGGCACGAGAAAGAGCCAGTCTAAGACCCAGAAGGATGTGGTATATTGGAATTATAAGGAAGTAGGACACTTTTGGGACGTGCAATAAACAACACAAATAATGATGCATTGACTATTAGTTTTGAGAATTGTGTTGATTCCTGGGTCAGATTCTGATGCTTTAGTTCATGCCACCCCAATACTAAAGCATTGAAGAATCTAAATGTTGGTGACTTTGGAAAGGTGAGATTGGCTAACGATGAAGTTTTAATGTTACAAGCATGGGTGACATTGATTTGAAGCCTTCAACCAGTTCTTAGATGGTGCAAAGAAGGTTAATTTATGTCGGGCAGATGGATAAATAGGGCGTGAAATTAAGTCCAAGAATGGGCAGTGGAAAGTTGTTAAGGAAATCTGGTCATAGCTCAAGGAAAGAAGAAATGTTCATTGTATTCGATCGAGATACCATCTAACGGAGTGACCGACCTAGTTTAGAAAGATAAATTCCGGTTCACATAATCATGTGGGTAATAGAAGGTGACTTTTGCAAGTGATAAACCAAGACCCTAAGTGAAGATGTAGAGTGAATGTGCATAGAAAGGTTCAGGTAAACTAGTGTATTAGCTAGGGTTATGAACGACAACGGGTTAAAATTTAGAAGGACCAGCTGGAAGTTCCAGCTGATAAAGCATCTCTAATTGTTTACTTGCTTAAAAATGAGTGTGTTGTTTGTTCTGAAGACATCTCAGGATCCAACAGTTAGTAATAGTTATAGTCAGTAGGGACATAGAACGAGTCTAGGGGCAGTTTTAACCATGACTGATGTGTTGTAGCTCGTTGGGAGCTTCAATGTGCCTATAGGTTAATTGATGAGAAGCCAGTGATTACTAGGAGGAGCATACAATTCTATTGATAGATTACAGAAGTACGATCAATATTAGGAGCGCAATTGAAATGATCAAGTCTCAAAGTGGGATATTGTTGGGTGTGGAGGTTGTGATGAGGGCAGCCGACCCTATGAATCATGTCCACAGGGCTGCTGGTCTTAAGGCTTGAGATTGTTGACTTTTTCGTAGTTGCCAAAATTTGTGATTGCTTAATCTCCAAGTTTCTAGCCATCCCTAGTCTATAAATATGATCTATTATACTTGTAATTACTTGTCTCTTTTAATAAAAGAATATCCTAGTTGGTCTACCAAATTAAAGTTTCAATTATGTTGTAAACTTGTAAATTTATGTTATATCCTTAGAAAACATTATGCTGATATCTTTAACATTAGAGCTAGAGTTTGAATTTAATGCATTAACATATGCAGTTCATTTAAGGTTTAGAATTGTAGTAAATTGCTTAAAGGTTTTAACATAAAGCTCTATAAGTCAAATTTTATTACTAAGCCTATGTGCTTCACATTCTACTCAGGACATTGGAAAATTTTAGTTCCTAAAATAATTTGTACTAACCTATCAATTTCATCTTGTAAACAGTTGATAAAAGAGGGAAATTGAAATATATATATATATATATATTGGCAAACTATACATCTATTTCCATTCTCTATCTGTAGAAAATAACATCAAGTTTATGGCTTTTCTAAAACATCCTTTTTTATACTTGCCTACTGTTTATATAGTTCCATCATTCGGGTATTATGGATATGGATTTACCTAAAGAGAAGAGTCAAAAGAAGGTGGCAAAAAAGTGAGTTCTTTAATTTAATATTGATAAGATAGGCCCCTTATGTCCATCTCTTTTCTGACATTTGAGTTTGCAGGTCCTCAAGCTCAAAAAGTGTTGCAGCCTCACTGCGCAAGATAAAACATAAGATATCGAAAAGGTTGGTTTCTTGTCTTTAAAAATTATGGTACTGTGAAGATTAATAAATGTTGACATGCCTAACCTGAGGCGAGATTGAAAATTTGTGGTGGCGTCTCATGGACTTTTGGGGTCCAAATTGGTCAAAATTAGTGTCTTGTAGACCTATATGTAAAAACAACTAAAGGGATGAAGAAATTATCAAAGTTTTACTTAATAAAAGGGTAGATATGTAAAATAGATGAGAGAGATGCAACATTTGTTGTAAATAAAACTAATTTGGTTGTACGCAGAGCGTTTATTTGATTGTACATAGAGCAATGCCTCACGTACATGATGCATGTGCCTCGGCTTTTGGGACTTAAGTACTTCACTTTTTCTGAAACCAAGACTGAAACCCCTATCATGTTCTTGTCTTCAATATAAAATTCTACATAGGTTTTAATAAAGACTAAATTTACAACTCTAGTTACATATATACCCTGCCCCCGTTAGTGTTGCGTCGTGTGCGCATATAATGCATATGTGTGTTGGCCCTCGAGGGGAAAAAGTAGAATTGCACTGATTTTAACGTTATTTTACTTAACTTTTGTGAAAATCACGTTAAAAATGTTGGGTTGGTTGGTTAATCAAGCATCATGAGCCGAAGGTCATATTGAAAGCAGCCTCTCTATTCCTACGGGGTAAAGGTAAGGTTGTCTACATCTTACCCTTCTCAGACCTTACCTTAGCTTTGCTAACGGTAGGATATACTGTTGATGGTGATGATGAAGTACATATATACCCAAGTCAAAAGTTAAATTACATATACCTACTTTTATAATTTTCCTTCTTTTGGTAAGGGAATATATGTAATTTAAAACTTTCGGTAAGGGGATATATGTAATTTAAAGGGTTAGTTAAGGGGATATAAGTAATTTATTTTTCTAATCAGTTACATATGTAATTTATGAAGTCTATGTGAGGGGGGGGGTATATGTAGTTTATTTTTTGAGTCGGGTATATATGTAATTTATGAAGTTTACGGGGGATATACGCAGCTGCCCCTTAAATTTATATTAAACTATCTAGGAAAAGGGCTAATTTTGTTTTGTTGTTTTTTGGTGATACAGGTCTGCAGGGTCTACTTCCAAACACAAATCACACAAGACCTCAAATAAAAAGAAACATATGAAAATAACATTCAAGTTGACCTTTTAATTTTATCTAATTGCCTCATAAATCATACATCAAAATGCATGAAAGTATTTTTTGTGGTTTTTCTGATTTTTTCATTTTTCTAGGGATCAAAAGAAACATCGGTCAGTACTTAAGGAAAAAAGATTACCCGATGGACTTGAACTTTCTTATAAATCCAAAGGAAAGGTAGTAAATTTCTATGATACAAGTGGTAAACATATATAGCTATATTATTTCAATGAATAATATCCTCTTGTTGACAGACACTGCAAAAGGGTTACACAGAGGGAAATGGTATATTTTGTTATTGCTGCAACAAAGTGGTAAGATTCTTTTGGGCCTAAGACTTTTAGTTTATAAGATGAAATAATTTTCTTATAATTTTCAACAGGTTAGCCCCACAATGTTTGAAAGTCATGCTGGCAGGCCCTTGAGTCGAAAACCGTGAGTTTCTTCACCAAACATATGGACATGTTTCCTTAATTTGGGATAGTTTATTGATCTTCATATCTTTTTATCACCAGATATCAGCATATTTTTCTCTCAAATGGATTGTCTCTCCATCAGTATGCATCTTCTTTAAAACCAAATTGTGAAAAAATGGTGGAGAGCAATGATCTCCTGTGCATGGTTTGTCAGAAAAGTGGAGACCTGTTGTTATGTGATGGGTGCCCTAGGTCTTTCCATAAAGGTTGAGTTAAATTGGATATCATTTTTGTTGTTTATCATATCAAAATTATAATTCTTGTGATTTTGTCATTTAATCCCATCTTTAAATCAATTGTGTTCTCTTTTTGTCACGCAGAATGCATATCTGAGTCATCAAACACAATCACCACTCGCAAGACACGGTTTTGCAATCAATGCCAAATATCTATGAAGCGTTTGGTATCAAAGGCCAATACTGTGAAAGATGGAAGGGTTTCTAAATTGAGCCCCATTGAAAAGATTGCAAAAAAGTGCCTTCAGATTATTGATAACCCGTGTGATCTGGTTGCATGTGTATTATGCAGGTAACATTGTTATTCAATATATAAATTGTTATTGGTATTATATCATGTCATGCAGTCATGTTTGAATAACTTCATTGTACACAGATCATGCGATTTTAGTGCAGATGTCTTTAGTGATCAGACATCTATTATATGTGACCAGGTTTGTGAATTGGTGCCACTTTAGTTTAATTTTTGTACTGGTTTTTAGATTTATCCTCTATTTGTTTGTTCTTGCCTTAGTGTGAAAAAGAATACCATATAGGATGCTTGAGGGAAGACATGGATATTGATCTGAAGGTCGGTGAATATGTTTTTTTTTCCATCAGAGTTTACACCAAATTTTGACCTTAGTGGAAAACATAAATTACTTTCTTTTCATTATTATAATGAATGTCTTAAATTAAACATTTATATCCAACAGGAGCTACCACCTGGCAATTGGTTCTGTAGTGCCGATTGTATGAGCCTTCATTCTCTTATTGAGTTTGTGACTTTTCAACCGCTGATGGTTTGTAATTCTTATATGGAAGTGGTTAAAAAGAAGTTAAAGGGTAGTGATGCTGAGAGTATCACAAATCTTGATGTTAAGTGGGTTGTATTTAAAGGCAATAATGCTTGTGAAGAGAAAAAATTGTTGCTTACAGAAGCGATTGATATATTTCATGTGAGTATCATATATACAAGGATTCATTCAAATGAGAACTAACAAACTGCAGAGAACTAAAATGGACTATTTATAGCCACATGATTTAAAGGGTATAAAAGATTTGTTAACAAAAAGAAAAATATAAAAAAATATACGTAACTCATGTTATTACATATATGTAACTCATTGATTACATATATATACGTAACTTTATAGGTTACATATACGTAACTTCGCGATCGACATATTTTTATTAAAAATTTCTTTTTGTTTATAACATTTCTAAGCTAATAATAGAAAATCATGAAAAACATTTTTTAAAAATTAATTGGTTAATAGGAGTTTTCTTAGTTTTCTCTAAAGTGAGAAGTTTTCTTTTGAACCCTCCCCTATATATATATATATATATATATATATATATATATATATATATATATATATATATATATATATATATATAATATCTACATGTATTGCTAAAGATTCATTGTTGCAAATGAGCATAATTTGCTTTATTAGTAACCATTTATTCTGTGGTTTTTATTCTTTATTACAACAGGATTGCTTCAACCCACTTGATGATTCGGTCAAGGATTTCATTTCGTCAATGGCATATGGGTAATTGTACAAATAAAATACTTTCTGCAAATATCTATTATTCTATGTATATTGTTATATTTAACTCTTCAACTAACAGGGAGCAAATGGGTTCGTCTAACTTCTCAGGAGTATATTCTGCATTGTTAACAATAAAGTGAAGCCACGCTTCTCATTTTGTATACTTTATGTGCTTATTGTCTTCTTTAAAGTGTGTATTTCTAATATAAGGATGAGCTCTCTTGAGAACTCCAGATATTGTGAGAACACTTTTTGACATGTTTATGTAAATGTGTTATATATCTTTTTTTTACAGTTGGCTTTTACATGTGTAAAAAAAACTCACAGTTCTTGCAAAAAACAGGAGTTCTCATTTAGTCCCTCCCCAAACACACACACACACACACACATATATTATCTTGGGTGATTTCAATTTATTATTGCCTTTCAAATTCAGTCCGACAATAATTATAATTTTTATGCTGACGTGGCAGTTCAAAAGTGATTACAGCTGGCATGTTTCGCACATTAGGGCGTGAACTTGCAGAACTTCCAATCATAGCTACCAGTCAACCTAACCAAGGGAAGGTGCGTAAGTTTTTCATTAGAATGTTGATTTAACTCTCATACAAAATAAATGAAATAGCAATAGATGCAACAATAAGTAGATCAACCTAAACTTAGTCTGGAAAACAACTGTGGGTGGGTTGTCGGTTGAGTGACTCGAGTCAGGTAACATGTCAAAACTGGTTTGGATAAAGCAGAATAATTTTAACATGGGTCAGGTTGGATTTTGCTGCCACCATTTTTTTTCTTATATCCCTTTTCTGTATTTACAACTTTAACTTTTTTATGTAGTTTTTAAAGACTATACCATTCAACTGATATCTTATTTATTTTAATAAATCGATCTAGGAAGTTGAATTCATTATAAAAGAACTTTGTGTGACTTCTAACCTGTTTCATTTTCTATTAAGTTCGTTAAATTGGCACTGTTTTGATGAACCATTGTTGTACATTAATTTTATATGCTGTAGGAAAAAGTTCTTTTACTAGTTTTGTAACTTTGTTGCCATATATGATTTATCATCCATTATTGTTTTAGATAATTGTAAGATTATTACATTCAATTTCTTCAGGGCTACCTCCATGTTTTTTTCATATGTTTTGAGAGACTACTTTCATTTTTACGCATTAAGAAGCTCGTGATTCCTGCTGATGATGATGCCCAGGCCATGTGGATCAAAAAATTTGGTTTCACCAAAGTAACCTCGAAAACAGTATGTAATTATATGCTTGTTTGAAATTTGCTTATTTGCAATGTGTACAACTCACAGGTGGTTTGGTGTGTTTTCAGCTAACTAAATATAGGCAAATGCACACATCAATGGTTGTATTTCAAGGAACAACTTTGCTACAAAGGAAAGTCCAGCAAGGTCTATGTAATTTTGAAAGATAGTGTCGTTTCCTAGCATCTGTTATGCAATCACCTGGTTCTTCGACTCGTATATGGTTGTCTTTTTAAGATGTCCAATGGGCTTGATTACTAGAATATGAGACCATGTTTGTTATTATTAATGTCTATCAAGATTTGGATTTCTTTTGGTTTGCATCTGCTTCTTTATTTTATTTTTTTATTTTGTGAACTGGTCACTGTTAAAAATTAGTTTTAAAAAATGTGCACAAGGCTCAGCGTGCATTCCACCCACATGAGGAGGCGAAAGGTGCACAAAGCACACATGAGGCGCAGGTAAAAAAAATGTTTGTGGCGTCTGCGCTGTGGGTTTTATAAATGAGAAGATTTTGTGCATTAGTAAGGTTGGATGTTTCAGTGATGTTCACAGTCCAAGCACCTAGCTCGAGAGAACTAAGAATGACCTAACAGACCAACATGAGCCCCTCGAGCCAACACTTAGGTTGTGACAATTCAAAGTTTTCAGGTTAGAATAATAACTTGGAAATGAAGAAAATGAGTGTAAGCGAAATCACGAAACGAGGCTTTGATTTCAAGATACGCTGAGTTGAAGATAACGTTAAATAAGAGATCATATATTTTGAATTTTTCAGGTCTTGAAATTATAACCATTGGAAAGAGCTCGAAAAATCGTGAACGTAGGCGAAAACCGTGCGCAAAACGGAGTTCGTATGCTCCCGGAATCGCGAACTCCGTTGAAATTAGCACAGCGTATCATCCTCAAACTGATGGTCAAACCGAACGAACCATTCAGACTTTAGAAGATATGCTAAGATGTTGTGTCATAGATTTCGGTGGTAGCTGGGACACTCATCTTCCTCTTGTTGAATTCTCTTACAACAACAGCTATCACACAAGTATCAAATGTGCACCATTTGAAGCTTTATATGGACGAAAATGTAGGACTCCTGTTTGCTGGGCTGAAATAGGTGAAACTCAATTTACAGGTCCAGAACTTATACAAGAAACAACTGATAAAATTGCTGTTATACGAGACCGAATCAAAGCTGCACAGGATCGTCAAAAGAGCTACGCTGATACTCGAAGAAAGCCTTTGGAATTTCAAGTCGGTGATAGAGTTATGTTAAAAGTTTCTCCATGGAAAGGCATAGTCAGATTCGGGAAACGAGGTAAACTAACATCTAGATATGTTGGTCCTTTCAAAATCCTTGAGAGGATTGGACCAGTAGCATATCGATTGGAATTACCTTCCGAACTCAGCAACATACATGATGTATTTCATGTATGCAATCTTAAAAAGTGCTTATCAGATGAATCACATGTCGTTCCGATTGAAGAAATACGCATTGAAGATAATCTTCAGTTTGTTGAAGAACCTGTTGAGGTTATGGACCGAGAAGTCAAGAAACTAAAACGCAGTCGGATACCCATCGTGAAGATTAGATGGAATTCTAATCGTGGTCCTGAATTTACTTGGGAACGTGAGGATCGTATGAAAGAGAAATATCCTCACTTGTTTTCATAAACTGACAACCATAGATGAGCGCAAACTGAATTTCGGGACGAAATTCCAATAACAGGGGGAGACATCATAGGTTTTTATGATTTAAATGATTGTTCAAAACAATGATATAGTTTCTACAAGTTCTGATCGTCATTTCTGTCCGAGAAATCCGTCAGATTAGGTAACGGTTTGTTTTAAACTCTCTAGCTTGATTTTGATTGATCAAATCTTGTTTTTGAACGTATTGAGATAGTTAGGGTTGTTGATTATTGCCTAGATGATGGCTATGAATGATTATAAACAAAGAACACGATGTTCTAACGGGAAAATCCTTGTTTTAAGCCGTTGTAATGCCCGGTTTTCATGAAACCACAATAATGGTTTAAACCATTTGATTTTATTAATGATTATGATTGTCTTGATCATTTCTTGAAATGCTAGGTTTCATCCAAGTATTTCAAACTAATGACAAGCATAAAGATAATCACCAGAATAACGATCTGATGTTTATGATAACAGTCAGATTAGTATATTGAGCATGGTTATTAAACCTATTTTAATATCACATTCTCATGTTTCATGATACCTAAATGATCAATAACAAGGATTGACTATTCCTAAGCCAGAAATTCATCTAGGAAATCGTTAGTGAAATAATCAACAATCAACATCTATTTGAATAATCCGACAACGTTGTGACTAATTCAGTTAGTCATAAATTGTTATAGGAACCATAGAGGATTTCCTATCAGCTGAACATCCAGATCATCATCATCCGTATATAACAGTGAGACTCATACTCCCCTTTTAATGTTTTGTTTTCCAAATCTCGGGGTGGAACATGTAGATACATTTTCAGAACGTACTTTATCAACTGTTGTGAGTTTCATAGTCCCCTTTTAATGTTTCGTTTTCTAAAACTCGGGGTGGAACATGTAGATATCATTTCAAAACATATTTTATCGATCATTGTGAAATCGTATATCATTATTATGAGAAACGTCATGATAAACATTTATTAAACATTATGAAATCATATATCATTATCATGAGGAACTTCATGATAAACAATCATCAAATAAATCTTTTATCATGCGTATCACGGTTATGACAAGGGTTGGTGCGCCACTCCAGCATGGCTGGCTAAGTCACCCATAACCAACTGGACGCATTCAAATGAATATTTTATCGAACTATTAAAAACAAGCGTATCACTTGGGAACTTTGGTTATGTGGAGGCTATTTGGGACTATTCTTATGTGAACATCATTAACTTGTTATCAAGCCCTTGGTAGTACTGGTATGATCATATGCGGGAACACAAGATCATTATCACAAATCGTTCTGACCGTGGGTTGGACATCATCATGTGAGCTAACAATCATTACTAACGAACATGTATCATTAGGTTTGATGTTTGCATGCTCAATAGATTCAATTTCAAAGTACCTACTTGATCACTTGTGAATATTATATCATGAAAAATCAATGTTTGAATAATTATTTTACAGTAACAAAACCTATGAATCTCACTCAACTATTCGTAGTTGACTCTTTTATCTACATGTTTCAGGTAATGGGGAACGACAGCAAATCAATCTAGGTCAGGATCAGCAGCAGAACTAGTGGTGACCTAGAAAGAAAACTTAAACAACGTATTGTATAATAAATATCCTACGATAACCTTTTTGTATAATATGTATGTTATGCGTGTTGAATGAACTTAACTTTATGAAACATAGTAATCACGGGTTGTTCTCCAACATTGGCACATGAACACATAGTCACGCGCCGTGGATTCCGCACAAGGCGGCGTGGGTTGTGACAGATGTGGTATCAGAGCCAGGTTGTAGAGAATTAGGTTAACCCTAATGGATGACCTAGACTACAACTTAAGCGTCCCTTATGTGTTTGTGTGATTTCTTACCTGAAACTTCCCATCCTTATCTTATACATCATGCTAAATCTATTGTTTGTCGTTCTGTCTTTAGAATGGCCGACAATAATCCCAACGATGAGACAGACCGTTTGGCAGCTGTCATCACTCAACAATTGGTGCAAGTCTTGCCAACTCTAGTTACTCAACTAAACAACTCTTATCAAAACTCTCCTAATGGTTCTCAGTATCGTCCTACTCAGAATAATGGTGAGAATTCGAAAGGCTTTACCTTTAAGCAATTCAACGATGCTAGACCCAAAACTTTCTCTGGAGTAGAAGGTGCCACTGGACTCATTCAGTGGTTTGAATCGATTGAGGATACTTTGGACTACACTAACTGTCCCGAGGATCAAAAAGTGAAAATGGCTGCAAGCACGTTCCAACAGGGAGCCTTGACCTGGTGGAATGGCGAAAAGAAGAATAGAGGTAGGGAAGCTGCCTTAAGCATGACCTGGACGGATTTCAAAGCTCTTTTGGTTACACAATTTTGTCCTAAGCATGAGATGAAGAACTTGGAGGATGAATTATACAATCTAGTTCAAGTAGGTGGAAACAATCGCACCTATACTAACCGATTTCAAGAGCTCAGTATTCTGGTGCCTCACATGGTTACTCCTGTATCCCGCCAAATCGACAAGTATATTGGGGGATTGCCATTGCTTATCAGGAGCATGGTGATGGGTAGTAAACCAGCAACTCTGCAATCAGCAATTCATCTAGCTGCTGATATTACCAATGAATTCGTGAAGGGTGGTCAACTTACTCGAACTGATGATGTTCTTCCTGTGGTTAAGGAAGAAAAGAAGCTAACAGAGCCACTTAGGAAGAAGCAGAAAACTAATAAAAGTTTTGCAATATCATCAACCCCCTCTGCTAACATAAATCAGGCACCATCAGTTGTAGACTCTACAACAAACTCCAGGAGATCATACATTGGACCTTACCCTCAATGCAACAACTGCAAGTATCATCACCCAGTTGGTCGACAATGCTGGAAATGTACAAAGTGCGGGAGATATGGTCATCGGGAGAACAAGTGTCTATTCACTGGGAAAGTAGCCTATGCAGCTACATCAACGGCCGCATCAAAATCAGTTGGCTCAGCATGCTATGAATGTGGAGCAACTGGTCATTTCAGGAACAGATGTCCCAGGCTTTATAACAACAATCAACGTCAAAATGCACCAGCACGTGTGTTTTCTATGAATGCTCATGAAGCACGCGAAGAAACAACGGTTGTCACAGGTACGTTCACTATTAATGATCATTATGCTTCGGTTCTATTTGATACTGGTGCTGACAAGAGTTTTGTCTCAACGTCAATTGTACATCATTTGGGTAAATCAGTAGAAGAATTAGAACCCCCGTATACCATAGAAATAGCAAACGGTAAACTTATACATGCAAATTCTATCATTCGCGACTGTACATTGAAACTCAATGATCATGAATTCTCTATCAATTTGATCCCAATGAATTTGGGAAGCTTTGACATTGTTGTGGGCATGGATTGGTTATCTTCTAATTATGCTGAAATCGTTTGCTCAAACAAGCTTGTACAAATTCCATTACCATCTGGGGAAACATTACGAGTCTATGGAGACAAGCCTTGTCGTACACTCAAAATAGTATCATGCATGAAGGCTCGAAGCTATCGTCGTAAACAATATCCTGCTTTCCTAGCACATGTTGTGGCTAAGGAATTTTCTAAGAAAACTATTCAGGATATTCCTGTTATTCGTGACTTTTCTGAAGTATTCCCTGATGAACTACCTGGACTTCCACCAGTACGTCAAGTTGAATTCAGAATAGATCTTGTACCTGGAGCAAATCCTGTTGCTAAAGCGCCTTATCGTCTTGCACCATCTGAGATGCAAGAACTCTCAAGCCAGCTGCAAGAGCTATTAGATAAAGGTTTCATCTGACCTAGTTATTCTCCCTGGGGTGCACCAATCTTGTTCGTCAAAAAGAAAGATGGATCATTTAGAATGTGCATCGACTATCGTGAACTCAACAAGTTAACTATCAAGAATCGTTATCCATTACCAAGGATCGATGATTTATTTGATCAACTTCAAGGTGCCACCTATTTCTCTAAGATTGATCTTCGATCTGGTTATCATCAGTTGAGAGTTCATGATGATGACATTTCTAAGACTGCTTTCAGAACACGGTATGGACACTATGAATTTCTGGTTATGCCCTTTGGACTAACCAATGCCCCTGCAGTGTTCATGGATCTTATGAACAGGGTATGTAGATCTTATTTAGATCAATTTGTCATTGTCTTTATTGACGACATATTGATTTACTCTAAGACGAAGAAGGATCATGAAACTCATCTCCGTCTAATTCTGGAACTTCTAAAGAAAGAGCAACTTTACGCCAAGTTCTCGAAGTGCGCATTTTGGCTGAAAGAAGTTCAATTTTTAGGTCATGTTGTGGATCAGCAAGGTATTCATGTAGATCCAGCCAAAATTGAAGCTATAAAAGACTGGAAAGCACCAAAGACACCATCGGAAATTCGTTCTTTCCTAGGGTTAGCTGGATACTATCGGCGATTTATCGCTGATTTTTCTAAGATAGTTGTTCCACTTACTATTCTTACTCAAAAGGATCAACCATTTGTTTGGGGTGAAGCACAAGAAGATGCATTCCAATTGCTTAAACGCAAGCTATGCAATTCTCCTATTCTCAGTTTACCAGAAGGTAATGACGACTTTACAGTTTATTGTGATGCTTCTAACTTGGGTCTTGGTTGCGTGCTAATGCAACGAGACAAAGTCATTGCTTATGCGTCACGACAACTCAAGATTCATGAAAAGAACTATACGACGCATGATCTTGAGTTAGGTGCTGTAATTTTTGTTTTGAAAATTTGGAGACATTACCTATATGGTACCAAATGTGTTATATACACAGACCATAAAAGTCTTCAACACATTTTTGATCAAAAGGAACTTAATATGCGACAAAGACGTTGGATAGAATTGCTCAATGATTACGACTGTGAAATCCGCTATCACCCAGGCAAAGCTAATGTGGTGGCAGATGCATTGAGTCGAAAAGATAGAGTTAAACCCAGAAGAATGCGAGCATTGGAGATGACTATTCAGACTAGTCTTATACCCCAAATCCGTGAAGCACAACAAGAGGCACTTACTGAGACATATATTTCTAATGAAGCTCTACAAGGTTTAAATCAAAAATTTGAAACCAAACCAGATGGGGCATATTATTTCCAAAATCGAATATGGGTACCTTCATTTGGAGATCTAAGGAAAGTAATTATGGATGAAGCCCACAAATCTCAATATTCGATTCACCCAGGTGCAGATAAGATGTATCAAGATCTTCGTGAATTCTATTGGTGGCCTGGAATGAAGAAAGATATTGCTACATATGTTAGTAAATGCCTCACGTGTTTAAGAGTAAAAGCTGAACATCAAAGACCCTCTGGGTTACTACAACCATTGGAGATTCCGGTATGGAAATGGGAGCAAATCTCTATGGATTTCATAACTAAATTGCCTAAAACACCTAGGGGTCATGATGCAATTTGGGTTATTGTTGATCGATTGACTAAGTCAGCACATTTCTTAGCCATTCGAGAAGACTATAACACGAATCGGTTAGCCAAACTTTATCTTGATGAAATTGTGAGCAGACATGGAGTGCCAATCTCGATTGTCTCTGATAGAGATAGCAGATTTACTTCAAGAGTTTGGCAAACGTTTCAAAAGGCTTTGGGTTCACAACTAAATCTTAGCACAGCGTATCATCCTCAAACTGATGGTCAAACCGAACGAACCATTCAGACTTTAGAAGATATGCTAAGATGTTGTGTCATAGATTTCGGTGGTAGCTGGGACACTCATCTTCCTCTTGTTGAATTCTCTTACAACAACAGCTATCACACAAGTATCAAATGTGCACCATTTGAAGCTTTATATGGACGAAAATGTAGGACTCCTGTTTGCTGGGCTGAAATAGGTGAAACTCAATTCACAGGTCCAGAACTTATACAAGAAACAACTGATAAAATTGCTGTTATACGAGACCGAATCAAAGCTGCACAGGATCGTCAAAAGAGCTACGCTGATACTCGAAGAAAGCCTTTGGAATTTCAAGTCGGTGATAGAGTTATGTTAAAAGTTTCTCCATGGAAAGGCATAGTCAGATTCGGGAAACGAGGTAAACTAACATCTAGATATGTTGGTCCTTTCAAAATCCTTGAGAGGATTGGACCAGTAGCATATCGATTGGAATTACCTTCCGAACTCAGCAACATACATGATGTATTTCATGTATGCAATCTTAAAAAGTGCTTATCAGATGAATCACATGTCGTTCCGATTGAAGAAATACGCATTGAAGATAATCTTCAGTTTGTTGAAGAACCTGTTGAGGTTATGGACCGAGAAGTCAAGAAACTAAAACGCAGTCGGATACCCATCGTGAAGATTAGATGGAATTCTAATCGTGGTCCTGAATTTACTTGGGAACGTGAGGATCGTATGAAAGAGAAATATCCTCACTTGTTTTCATAAACTGACAACCATAGATGAGCGCAAACTGAATTTCGGGACGAAATTCCAATAACAGGGGGAGACATCATAGGTTTTTATGATTTAAATGATTGTTCAAAACAATGATATAGTTTCTACAAGTTCTGATCGTCATTTCTGTCCGAGAAATCCGTCAGATTAGGTAACGGTTTGTTTTAAACTCTCTAGCTTGATTTTGATTGATCAAATCTTGTTTTTGAACGTATTGAGATAGTTAGGGTTGTTGATTATTGCCTAGATGATGGCTATGAATGATTATAAACAAAGAACACGATGTTCTAACGGGAAAATCCTTGTTTTAAGCCGTTGTAATGCCCGGTTTTCATGAAACCACAATAATGGTTTAAACCATTTGATTTTATTAATGATTATGATTGTCTTGATCATTTCTTGAAATGCTAGGTTTCATCAAGTATTTCAAACTAATGACAAGCATAAAGATAATCACCAGAATAACGATCTGATGTTTATGATAACAGTCAGATTAGTATATTGAGCATGGTTATTAAACCTATTTTAATATCACATTCTCATGTTTCATGATACCTAAATGATCAATAACAAGGATTGACTATTCCTAAGCCAGAAATTCATCTAGGAAATCGTTAGTGAAATAATCAACAATCAACATCTATTTGAATAATCCGACAACGTTGTGACTAATTCAGTTAGTCATAAATTGTTATAGGAACCATAGAGGATTTCCTATCAGCTGAACATCCAGATCATCATCATCCGTATATAACAGTGAGACTCATACTCCCCTTTTAATGTTTTGTTTTCCAAATCTCGGGGTGGAACATGTAGATACATTTTCAGAACGTACTTTATCAACTGTTGTGAGTTTCATAGTCCCCTTTTAATGTTTCGTTTTCTAAAACTCGGGGTGGAACATGTAGATATCATTTCAAAACATATTTTATCGATCATTGTGAAATCGTATATCATTATTATGAGAAACGTCATGATAAACATTTATTAAACATTATGAAATCATATATCATTATCATGAGGAACTTCATGATAAACAATCATCAAATAAATCTTTTATCATGCGTATCACGGTTATGACAAGGGTTGGTGCGCCACTCCAGCATGGCTGGCTAAGTCACCCATAACCAACTGGACGCATTCAAATGAATATTTTATCGAACTATTAAAAACAAGCGTATCACTTGGGAACTTTGGTTATGTGGAGGCTATTTGGGACTATTCTTATGTGAACATCATTAACTTGTTATCAAGCCCTTGGTAGTACTGGTATGATCATATGCGGGAACACAAGATCATTATCACAAATCGTTCTGACCGTGGGTTGGACATCATCATGTGAGCTAACAATCATTACTAACGAACATGTATCATTAGGTTTGATGTTTGCATGCTCAATAGATTCAATTTCAAAGTACCTACTTGATCACTTGTGAATATTATATCATGAAAAATCAATGTTTGAATAATTATTTTACAGTAACAAAACCTATGAATCTCACTCAACTATTCGTAGTTGACTCTTTTATCTACATGTTTCAGGTAATGGGGAACGACAGCAAATCAATCTAGGTCAGGATCAGCAGCAGAACTAGTGGTGACCTAGAAAGAAAACTTAAACAACGTATTGTATAATAAATATCCTACGATAACCTTTTTGTATAATATGTATGTTATGCGTGTTGAATGAACTTAACTTTATGAAACATAGTAATCACGGGTTGTTCTCCAACATTGGCACATGAACACATAGTCACGCGCCGTGGATTCCGCACAAGGCGGCGTGGGTTGTGACATAGGTGGTGTTTGTTTTTTCAGAGGCAAAATGTCTGCGGTCTGCAGACCACATCTGCAGACATCTTTTGCAGAAGAGGTGGACCAAACTCCTGCAATAAGAGCTTTTGGGGGTGTTTGTTTTCTGATCGATTTAAAACCTCTTCCCAACCCCACCGTCCCAACCCCACCGTCGAACTCTTCCCCTCATCTCTGATCGACCATCTCCGATCTTCCACCAACCCCACCGTCCCAACCCCACCGTCGACCTCAGCCCCTCCACCTACCGCCGCTCATCTCCGATCCTCCACCAACCGCCGCTCATCTCCGATCTTCCAACCTAGGGTTCATTTTCGTCGCCCCTCATCTCTGATCGACGACTTCCCTGCTCAGCCCCTCCACCTACGGCGGTGGCGAAGAGGTGGAGCAAACCCTCACGGCGGCGAGGAGAAACCCTAGGGTTCGATCGAACGACCTAGATGTTGGAACCGTCACGATCGCGGTGGAGGAGAAACAGTCGGCGGTGGGTTCAGGCGATGGATTGAGGTGCAGACACGACGGCGGTGGGTTGCGGCGATGGCGACTAGGGCGGTGGAGTGGGACGGCAAGTATGGCGGCGACGGCGAGTATGGCGGTGGAGGAGTTCGGTCGAAGGGCTGAAATTGGAGGAGTGGGTTGGAAGAGCTCAAAAAGAGCTTGGTCCATGTATGTGCCAAGAAGAGGTCGCGCAGACCTTTTTTAATGAAATGTCTGCGAGAAAACAAACGGTCTGCAGAGGACCAACCTCTTCCCGCGTCTGCGCGGCGCAGACATAAGAGGTCACGCATACCTTTTTGGAAAAAAACAAACAGCCCCTTAGTTCCCGAGTTTATTATAGGAGATAAAAGAAAGGAAAAGAAACGAGAGAAAATGAAAAGAAAAGAAGAGAATTATTTCCTTCCATTTCCTTCCAAATAGGAAGGAACGAAAAACTAAACAATTTTGCTTAGTTTTCCTTCCATTTCCTCCCATTCCCTCCTTAAATGAAACCCGGGAACACAACATTTATTATTTTCCTTTCTCTTCCTTTGTTAAATGGAACTCGAAAACACAAACATGTTTCTCCTTTCCTTCCAATTCTTTTCTTTTCTCTCCTTAAATAAACACGGGAACAGAGCGCAAAAGCGTATTTATGCATGCACTGTTTTGGAGCCATAGTATTCATGACAGATCTTTAAAAGTCAAGTCCCTAACTCTTAGACGCTTTGTCTTTAGTTTTTTTCCTTTTCTTTAACAGCAATCGATTGTCACCCAAAACTGACTATTAGAAGTTAGGTTTGACAAAAAAGACGTTATAGCCTAGCAGTATCTTAGTGGTGAGATAAGACTCAGGAATCAAATGGTTCTGAGTTCGAATCTCACAAGGGGTTTTCTCAAAGTATTGAGTTTTCTCCAGAAATGGTAGCTTGGTGGTGGATATGATTGGGTAGTACTGCTGGTGGCACGATGATATTCCAGCGATCCATCAGTGATCCAAAATATTAGCCGTTCAAAAAAAAAGTTAGGTTTGACTGACATAATAACAACTTAACATCCTGACTTTTGTTGACTCAACTCTCAACTTTACACACAAAACAACCACCAGATCAACAAAACCATTGTGGCATTTAAATCCAAGCTTTATTGTTCGTGGTGCTCAAAAGTATGGCCTGCAAACTTGGTTCATGAGATCCATGAAAACCACAGGTGCATTGATAAGGCTGAAAGGCGTTACCAGAAATCCATAATGGACAAATGGATAGGCTGATCTATATATAGGGGTGGTTAACATAAAAAGGCCTTAGTTCGTAAGAAGCATAGAAGTCGCTAGGCGTTAATCGGGCGGCGAGGTACCGTCTAGGGATTAATCGGAGTTAGGCGGATTGGGATTTTTATGTGTAATTTTACAAATATATATTATATACACACATCAATATCAATAATTTAGTATAATACTTCAAATAATTTAAAAAATAAACTTATACATATTAAGTCAAGTACTTTTAAGTGCCCTGAGATTCTTCTATATGGGAGGTCTTGGGTTCAAATCCCTCCCGCAGCGAAAAAAGGGTCTAGGGGGGTTAGGGGGTTTTCCCAGTAAGGTTTCCTCTTGGGGTGGTTGTGATGGCTTATGGGAGGTCCAGGTAACTAGACCTTGGTGACATGACCTGGAAACAGTGTGCTCACATGATTGAGACCTTCGCCGTTCAAAAAAAAATATGAATTTCGATGTTTAGTGGCTAAATTCAATGTTTTATGTTTAGTGGCTAAATTCAATGTTTTAGATGTTGGATTCGATGTTTTAAAGACATATTAAGGATTTTGGGTTGAGAAATTTCTCGAATAATCATGGATCTGATTCTTTTTACCCGAAAAAAAGTTAAAAAAATTGACTAGGCCGCCTATGGTGAAATCGACACAGTTGGAGGGCATCTAGCGCCTAGGCGATTCTTGAGCCGATTTTTACAACACCGCATTAAATAAAATTATTATTTGCCTATCTCGAATGAGCATCAAACAAAACAACGTTACCAAACGTAAGATAGTTCTTTTTAGCATGCTCATTTACCTAAAACAATCAAGTAAACTGATCTTTATTAACTGAAGGGTACTCAAAAGAAAAATCATAGAGAAATTTCTACTTGTTCATCATCATATTAACAACAAAGTCAACATCATATTCACTAATAAACAAATTCAACCGGTTACTAAAATTCTTGCAATCAATATCCATAACTCACATGCTCAAAACTTCCATACACGTCATATTAAAAGCTTTAATCAGGCCAATGCTATATTTTGACATTGAGCACATCAACCGCATATGTTAATTTGTTAACTTGCAAAATGAAAGAAAAAAAATGCGAATATCATCTTGTGACACTAGACTGTGATTATGCTTTTGGACAAACTTGTTAACGTTAAATGTGATGCAAGCGTTTGTCTTTAACAAAATATGAGTTAAGCATTCAGTTATTTGCCTTGGTTGATTTCTGTTTTTAATATTCTTTCATTTCTTCTGATTATTCTGAATTGAATCAAAATCTCTAGACAATTTATGTCCTACTTTTGAGCAAATACGTCAACTAGATAACTTTGCCTTGACAATACTAAGATCCTCTTCGAGCATTGAAACCGCCATTTTTTGCATATATTTAATTGAATTCGAATGCATGCTCGATTGAAGAAAAAACCATTATATCTATTGGCTTGCATGACATAGTAACATCAAAGTGTAAAACTTATTTACTTTTGTTGGTGATATGCGTTGCAAACCAACAGTTAACTGCTGAATTACGCAACGTGTAATAAAATATATTTCGTACAGTTATACAATAATCACAGACTACCTCTTTCACTGTGTTTGTGTTCGACTAATTCTCATGTATACAAATATATACAATATATTGGCCTGCTAGTGAAAAAATAACGAATCCCACTTCATCATATATTTACCCATGCCAAATGCCAATGATTTCTAAATAAAAAAACCAACTTAAAACAATCACATACCACTACTATAATGCGTTTATTACCATTGGCTTTCTTGTAAAGAAAATCACACCATAAAATCATACGAACTATATAAAATAACAACAATCTTGGACTAGACATTAATTTCATTGAAACAAACCAAAATATTAAGCTTTCGGAGCACTAACATCATATTTACATAATCACGTACCTAAACATACAACTTATATAATTATACAACAATACGAAGTATTTGCTTTACAGTGTTTGTGTCCGACCAGTTTTCCTATATACAATTATACTATGGACAAAATAAAATAAGTAAACGTACCAAATATTATTTAAACAAACAAATGTTTTTATTGTATTCTATGTTACATTAGTACATATGGTTTTATGAAGCCCGTCAAATAATTAAAAATCTTTCAGGTAAGATATATGCTTTCATATATTTATTCCCAGACATATAATAATGTTACAATTGCTGAGATGATTTCTCTATGTTTTATTAGTATCTTACTCTTGGTCTCAAGATATCATAATTTACTCGCGCTTTTTTCTTAACAGCTAAATGTTTCATTGCAATACTAGGAAGCAGCTAGAAAAAAAAATACAAGAGCCCATCCATACAAATGCTACATCAAACAAAAATGCCCCATACAAATCAATTTATTTTTTACAGTTTCAAGTTAAACACGATCCAAATTTGACCAACAAAACTCCAAGTTGCTTGCTTGACTATTTGATCGGTTTACTAATCCACAAGAATGAGACGGGGCTTGATTTCAGTAGTGTTTCTGGCGACGCCTTCTTGCCATTATGCACTATATAATTTCTTGCACGCCATATGCACAAACATGCTATTTGAATAATTGCATGTATCACCTTTTTCTAGCCCCCCTCCCCTAAAAAAAAACCAAAGGCGAATATTAGGGGAATCTTGATCCTGTTAGCAACACGTGATCAAAAGTTACACAAAAATAATCAAGCGGTGAATATGTGCTCATGAGTTTCGGATAGCTCATTACACAAAGGAGAAATTGTTGAAGGGACGTTAATGCCCCTCTTTATGAGTGTGCAAATGTTGGAAGTAAATCTAGACTTGCTCTCCAATTTAGAACATTAACCTTAATTGGAATCCATTATTCCATGGGAAGGTTTGTGACCCAGGATCAACATTGAAATTATCTAATTCCCACCTTATAAATAAGACCATTCATAGCGGTCATCCCACTAAAAATCACTCCCCACTGAAATTTCCTGCCACGTCATCACCCCACTGAAAACCACAAAACCCCACAGTGGTCACCCAACTGAAAACCCTTCCCCACTATTCTACATTATCAACATTAAAAATAAATAAAAAACATTACACTAAATTAAAATAATTCAATACTTTACAAAAAAACACACATTGCATAAAAAAAACAAAAACATATTAAAAACCTACTAATCGCCTTAGATGCTACGAACAACAATATCGGTGCGAACCCTTTCGATATGTTCGACCAAATCGGCTTTTAACGACTCGTGAATGCTTTTGTTTCGCAACGCCAAAATGTAGTTATCTCTGCGCGGGTCATCAATGTCAAAAGGAGATGGCGGTTCGTCTTCATCTGGTACAAACGGGCTAATCGACTTGCCCTCAGATTCAAGTATCATATTGTGTATTATGATACAGTCATACATAAATGATCTATTTTTTTTGGGATGCCATGCTCTAGCCGGATTTTTTATAATTTGAAATCTTTTTTTAAGAACACCAAAAGCCCGCTCGACATCCTTCCTTGCACCCTCTTGAGCTACTTGAAACCTTTTCCGTTTAAAGGTTGTTGGACATGTTATTGTTTGCATAGCCATTCTGTGTAAATCCCGTCAGCAAGATAGCAACCGTGAGCGTACTCGTTATCGTTACAAAAAAACGATGATTGTGGAAACACACCGTTTTCCATATCATTGAGTAACGGTGACGAGTTTAGAACGTTTAGGTCGTTATTCGCACCGGGCATGCCAAAATATGCATGCCAAATCAATAAATCCTGTGAAGCAATTGCTTCAAGAATAATCAAGAGGCATCCATGATTGCCTCTCATGAATTATCCTCTCCATGCAACTGGACAATTTTCCCAATCCCAGTGCATACAATCAATACTACCAAGCATACCGGGAAACCCATGATAATTTTCATGGTATTCATGAAATTCATAACATCATTATAATTTGGTTTACACAAATATTTAGGACCATAGAGTCGACGAATATTCTTACAGAAATTATAAAGGCATTATCTGGAAGTGCTGTCTGAAATATGTAAATAGTCATCCATTATGTCTGCCGTACTCCCGTATGCCAATTGTTGAATAGTTGACGTACACTTTTGTAAAGGTGTAAATCCTCGCTTGCCTCGAGCATCCCATCTCAGTTGAAAATAAGTATCCGCAGCCTCTAGGTCGTTGATGATACGTTCAGATAAAGGTCGTTGCATCCGGAAACGCCTCTTGAACGCCTTCTCATTATATAACTGTTCGCTTCCAAAACAATGGCGCATCAAAAGATCATGCCCCGCTTCCCTGTCTCGATTAATTTGAAGTCTTCTAATGATAGGCCGAGGAATCTGAGACTTGTTTTGTTGAGCCATCGCCGACAACAACGAGATAAAAACCTCCATACCCTCGCTATCAGAAGATGAAGAGGATGATGAAAACATCGGAGAGGATGATGGCATTTTTATAAAAAAATAAATTGTATAAAAATAGAGATAGTTTGAATGTAAATGAGTGTGTAAAATGGTTGGAATGTGAGGTTTATATAAAGTTTGATTTTTTAAAAAAAAAACTAACCGTTCAAAGTGCGGGAGGGGCCTACTTGAAATTTGAAATGGCCAATAGGGTTGAAGGGTATCACGGGGAGCGGGGGCCATAGAACCCATCGGGGCGGGACCCGTGGAGCTGGGTGGCGGTGTTCCCGCTACACCCCGCCCGAATGGTGCGAGGCCGCTGGCCGGCGGCTTAGGCGCTGTGGATAGTCTAAGGCTTGTGCATAACTCTGTTTTATTACCCTCTTCTGACAAAATCCATCTATTCGATGGCATGTTTGCAAAACCGAACACATGATGATTTAATAATATGCCATAGCAAGCCAGGAGTTCTTCAGGTTCATTTGATTTCAAAGTTTGTAATGAACTTTGAATATAATTTGGTGACCTTAGGATTATATGTGTTACTAATGTTTAAAGTTTGAGACTGTATGAGTAATTTATGAAACTTAAAGACCCATAAGTAAAGTATTAGCAAACCACAATGACCATCTTGATAATTTACTCTTTTTGATTTTAATTTTTTTTTCTAATGTACTTTGTTGTAATAAGATTGGATCTTGATATGCTTTGAGCCTTTGACCAGTGCTTATGTATTTACTTGTTATACTTAAAATCGGTTTAGAGGAAGTAAGGAACTACCTAGTTGAATCCGGTTTGAAACCCATCCGATCTGGTTTAAAGCCGATCCAATTTTACTTCTAACATTCATTGACTTAATCTGAACCAGATTGCGCCAATCCGGTTTGGTCTAAAAACCACTTTTGTGCACCCATAGTCCCATACGACTCTACCCATGTATATTGCCGAGTCATGTAGCCTGTAGCCCATCTATACCCTAACCCACAAAAACGAAATCTCTATTGTTGAGTTCGAGCGGGAAATCATGTTGCGTTAGTCAGTTTTTCTTGCTCTGTTTTTGTTGAGAATTCAAGAACATCACTGCTGCTTTCAACTGTTCCTGGAATTAGGTTTAAACACCGAAATATGCTCATATTGATCGTAGAAAAAAAATACTGATTTGCGTGCCAAATTGCCAATATGAGACAGAGAAAACGGCGATTCAAAGAACGAAGCATTCAAACTTCGAGGGGTTTTGGTAACAAGGTAGCTGCCTATAATAATCTGACTTGCTTCTAATGAATTTTGCTTTATCTATTGCCGTTTTTATTGTAATTTAAACAACTGGTCTTGTTTGTATTAACAGGTTATAAGAACTAGTTTAGATCTTATGGATGCTTTACATCCTTCACATTCAGATAGTTTTACCTTACCTAAGAGTTAATAGCTGATAAATGCACCTTGTTATGCATCATCAGGTTAATGGTACAGTTGTTGTGACAATTATGAATCTTAAGCACGCATGAAACCGAGTTGTTATTCACATAATTTACAGTTCTAAGGTTCAAAAGTAATGCAATGTATGGTTCATTAAAAAAATAAGGCTAAAAATCACAAGTGAGTCATGAGTATTAATGTGGAAACATGGTGCCCTTTTATGATAGTTTCTATGATGAATGTGAAGCAAGTCTTCCTGATATTTCTTATCGGCTTCACTGATTATATCATATAATGTATAAATACTAATGCTCTCCTCTTTGTATGTTGGAAGCCATTGGTTGTGTTGCTCAAGAAGTTTGGTAAGATCACCATATAATGCAAGTTGGACCTTCTGAAAGCTATCTGAGTGGACTATTGATATTCTTGCAATTGAGTCAATGAGGTATTATTTCTCAAACTTTATGATATTTTATGCTTGTCTTGGTACTTTCTTATGGGATTTATGTTTGCTTTCCTGCAACAAGTGTTTTAATACGTATCAGATATATCTATAGCTCTACATGTGGCCACCATATAGAATTTAATTGGCAAGAGTTAGACTTTTTTGCATATATCTATAGCTCTACACATGTCCACCGTATAGAATTTTATGGTAGAGCTAAGACTTGAAAAAAAGACATACTACATATGAGCTATAATATTTACTGCCTAAAATATGCACATTTTAACACATCATTTCCTTGCTATCCCATTAAGCAAGTCTAATTTAATTGCTTGACGAATTTTGTTAGTCTCTTTAAAAAGGTTCTTGTTTTGAACATCTTAATTGTTGGACTAATCTTGTAATTATCAAATAGTTAAAGGGTTAAAGTTAGAAAGTTTTTTTAATTGTTTTGTATTTTTTGAGTTTTAAAGTTTAAAGAGTAGATTAGATTGTTGGTAGAGTTTTTAGGGATAAAAACATTTGACTTTTTGTGTTTTGCTTTATTATAAATAGGGGTATAGTATTAGGTTAATCATACTGATTTTTCAATCAATAAGAATTTGTGTTTTTTCATTGTTCGTATACCATTGCTTGGTTATGGGAAATCACAGCAAGGGCTTCAATTGGTATCAGAGCCATTGAAGGCTCATCCCAGATGACGAACGTCGCTCATCCCATGCGACGTTGAAGGGCTCATCCCAGACGAAATCGTAGGGCTTGTTCCAGGCGACGACAGTGAAGGCTGATTCCAGTCAACAAAATTGAAGGCTCGCCCCAGGAGCCACAGACCACAGTTGATGCTCGAAAGAACTACACCACAAACGCCATCATCTTTCAGTCTCTACTTGAAGGAATCTTGCTTCAAGTAGCAAGATATGAATTTGCAAAGGATGTATGGGAGGCGATTAGGGTAAGATTTCTTGGAGCAGATCGAGTACAAAAGGCCCGATTGCGTACTCTTCGGAATGAACTAGAAAGATTAAAGATGAAGGACAGCGAGACAATTGAGGAATTCTCAGGAAAATTAAGTGGCATGCTGATGAAATTCAAAAGCCTTGTATCAAATATAGAGGATGAAGAAATAGTCAGGTTACTGCTCAATTCAGTCCCAAATAAGTTCCAGCAAATAGTGGCAGCCATTGAGAATACTCAGAAATTGATTCGATGCCCTTTGAGGAAGCTGTTGGAAGACTTAAAGCATACAAAGAGAGGATCAAAGGAAAAGATGAAGAAGATAGCCAAAGCAAACTGCTGCTGTCTAGTTCAATTACTAGGAACAAGTATGAAAGGGTAGTTAATGGCAGGACTAAGGGGCGTGGTAGGGGTGAAAATAGCTTCAAAAATCATGGAAAAAGGGCTGATCTATTTGAGCAGAAAGAATGTGATAGAGCAGACTCTGAATTAGCTCGTGATCGAGATAAAGAAAGAAGTCATGGACGTGGTGTTGGTCGAGGGAATTATAAAAGAAATCTAAGATGTTATAAGTGTGGAAGAGTTGGACACTTTGCTTATGAATGTCCTGATTTGAAAGACAAAGAGGAAGAATTAAGCTTTGCTCAAGCTCGAGAGGGGACCAGCTCTACTTTGAAGAAAAGAAGGGATATTACAAGATTAGGGGAGTGATTGTTGGACTAATCTTGTAATTATCAAATAGTTAAAAGGTTAAAGTTAGAAAGTTTTTTTAATTGTTTTGGATTTTTTGAGTTTTAAAGTTTAAAGAGTAGATTAGATTGTTGGTAAGAGCTTTTAGGGATAAAAACATTTGACTTTTTGTGTTTTGCTTTATTAAAGTATTAGGTTAAACTGTACCAATTTTTAATCAATAAGAATTTGTGTTTTTTCATTGTTCGTATACCGTTGTTTGGTTCTGGGAAATCACAGCAGGGGCTTCATTAATGAGGTTACTTTATTTCAATACTGATCATGCTTTCTTTTTATAAATTTTGTACTGAAATGATTATACAATAACATCCAACATTAAACTATCCAACAGGTCATAACTTGATAAATGATTTGTCAAATCAGCAAAGTATTTAGTCCAGGTTTTTTCGTATTACCATTTACACATATCGCATACCAAGGAACATATACACCACTACATACATCTAGCTCTTAAAAATTTAGATATTTATATGCACGTTTATGACTATCAACAAAGCATAAGAAAATTATTTCATCCTCTATGTAATAGGCTACTTATGAAATATCATGAAGATATTCCATTTGATGTTTATGATATAAGGATTTAAAAGAACTTATTTGAAGCAGGATAACGTATTACACTTGCCAATTACCACATAAACCCATGAGTTCAAGTTCTATTGAACGTTTTGTTGATTGGTCTTTTTGCATTTTGATATTAAGATTTAACAGATAGACACTAGCCGACTTACTGTACAGCCATCTAATATTCTGAATCCTTATCAAATAGCACTCTTCCCAAGAAGAACTATTTCTGAATCCTGCCATGAGCATCATTGAAAAAATATTAATGAATTTTAAATCTTGAAGTTTGCTTTCATACACATATGACAACTAAGGTTGTAAATCACTTGGAGCTTTTGCAAAGGTAAATATATTGGATTTATGGTTCTTTATCTTTTTGTTTAATTATATTGAATTTGGTTGCTTCTAAGGAAAGAAAAAAGGACTCATCTCTTAACTTTCTAAATAATGTTGACGGTTACGAAGAAATTTCATGAAGAAAGGTTATTTATAAAATGGTTCTCACCTTCCAAGAGATGAGCAAATTTCTTGAAAAAAGGTTATTCATGAAGAAATTTTGTTGTTGAGAGAGTGCCTCGTGTTGTGGTATCTAAGGATTCTAATCTTTCTTCTTCCCATGCTCTGGTCTGCTTTTGATGCTCATTTGTTATGTAAAAGAGGTTTGATTCTGAAATTGGTCATGATGATTTCACAAATGTCAAGGAATTCATGGGATAAGAAGAATAGATTGCGTTCAAAAGCAAGGGGGATAAAATGGTCATTCAAATTACAAAGAATTTTGAACTCAAACGGCAAGGAAACTCAAGGCATATCATGTTTCTACCATATGGGATAAAGGTCAGACTGCCTACTATAATCATGGCTTCTTTCTAGTGGTTTACTTATCCTTTTTTTTGCTATTTTCAATGCAATTAATTGTGAAAAGTTGTGCATGTAAATCGATTTGAAGAAAGTAATCTTTTAATGAGGTTTAAAGATCTTTTATATTTTGTTAATGTCACCTTAGTTAACAATTCATATAATAAATGCGCTGTGCTATCCATAATCAAGTTGATGGGGCAGGTCTCTTAAATGACATAGAAAATCTGTGCTATTCACATAATTCATCAGTGATATGGTATAAAAATAATACTATTGTACAACAGATGTTTCATGACATGTTGTATGCTTTATTATATGTAAATAAATTTAAAAGCAAGTCAATAATTGAAGCCAAAAGTTTTAATGCTTCATGGAACTAATTTAAATGACTGCTGCTACTTTGCTAAGTGCTAGCAAACACTGTTGTTTGAAGACCAAATGTCATTAGCTTTTGATTTTATTTCATCATGTCTTCCTAAAAAGCTTCACATAACCTATATATACTAATGTAGCATTCTTGACACAATTAAGGTTTTAAATGTGGAATCGCTGATTATGCTGTTTTAGGGGATCACTTTACAATACGAGGGGGACCATGTGAAGCAAAATCAGACTGTTTGCCCTGCGGTTGTGTCAATGAGGTTCTGTTTTTCAAACCTTTTAGTATTATTTGTCTTGAAATTATCTTTTGTGGGACGTACTTATTTCTGTGTTTGGATTTTATGTATGGTGATTTATGCTGGTTTTATGGCACAAAGCGGTTTGGTGTATGTGTTATACACATCAACTATAAACTTTGTGGAAGTTGTTTAAATTTTACGTATATCTACAACTCTAGACTGTAAATGCTTAGATTTATTAACTAAGATGTTTAATACCCATCAACTCTAAATTTACTACCTTAAATAAGCTTGTTGTTTATAGAATAATTGTCAAAAGACTCAAAACCTTACTAAAACAAGACACCATTTAGCTGTTTAAGAGTTGCTGCTCTTTATTCATTATGTTGCTTTAGTTAATTATGAATGTATTTTCTTAAATATTTAGTTAGAAAAAAGAAGATATAAACTAATGAGTAATTGAACATTTTAATGCATCTCTCACTTGATTAATGACTTGTCCATATAACATGTTATGTTTTTTTTTTTTTTTTGTAAACTTGAAAGTATTCTTTTCCATATCCTCCTTTACACAATATGCATATACTTTTGTTGTAAAAGGCTAACTAGGTGAGTGACAGAGTGAGGTTGAGTCCAGGACAAACCGCCTTGCAACTTGCAGACATCAAGGTGCTTAAACGAAGTGTCTACTAGATTATGAAATTTCTAGAATTTTGCCGAAATTTAACTTAAAACATGTCAAAAATAAACCTCCAAGGAAGTGTTGTATTGGTTTAAGTGGTGGACGGACAACCTAGAGGTCTCATGATCAAACTCATAAGGTTGATTTTCCTTGGAGACCATAGACCCGGTTGCTTGCTGTTGTGTTTTACTTGTTACCTTGTTAGTCAGGGGGGACTTGGGGGTTTACCATGTAAATGGGTTATCACGTTCATAAAAAATTAAAAAAAACTCCTAAAATAGCATAAACAACCTAAACTAGACTAATCGGCCTAAACCATGCTTAAAACTGTAAAAATGTTTCATTTATAATGCGCGCCTAGCTTTTAAAATACTTGCTTTTTAAGGCCTTGCACCTAGACCCAAGTCACACTCTTTGCGCGTTGAGTGTGTTTAACACCTTTAACTGCCTAGCATATACTAAGAGACTATGCTTCTTTCCTTACAATTAACTATTATTAAACACCTAAAAACATACTTCTATTATGATTTAACCAGAAAGCAAACATCTTTATATTTACCACATTGTTAATTCTTGAATACCAAAGACTAGCTTAAAAATCATGAATTTATCGTATTGATTAGATTATTATCTTATTTACAACAAAAAAATCTCCATGCACAAAATCATTAAAGTCTATGTACAATCAAAGAAACTCAGAAACAAAAAATAACGGAATCTATAAAAAAGGAACAAAAAAAAGTACATTTGAAAAGAAAAAAAAAAAAAAATTTCAAAGTTGAAAAAAGCTATGCTCCAGCCAATTTTGTGGTGTCTAGTACTAGTTATTTAT